>QNQO01006415.1:0-305013 GCA_003290165.1 Berberis thunbergii | reverse complement strand
TTTAGTCTAAAAATGAAAAACAGTAACACAAAAAAAATGATACAATAAGTTGGATCACCATGAATAGTATCACTTTTATAACCATACTCTTCACAGTGATACAATTATTGTATTTTGTTTGTGAAAATGTGTAAAATTGTTACACTTTAAAAGTGATACTGTTTTTGAGGTTATTACAAAAATGTCAATTTGGTGTAGTGATAGTACATTGTTATAATTCTTTAAGAATATCCGTACAATAAACCAAACATATAGCGAGGGAGATAAGCTCCCCCGAGCAACTATATAACCCTCAAACAGGCATTAGCTGCAAAACTGCCCTTGGTAAAGACATGAAAAAAAAAAAAAAAAAACAATAGTTAGTGTTTAATTTGAGTGTTTTGCTTGTATATTTATTTTCAAAATGTTGAATACTAGAAGTTCAAGAAACATTACAGATGTTAGTTCTAATAACTCAAATAGAAAATTCTATTACACTATTTTTCTACAATTATCGTTGAGGAAGATACCTTTACAGAGTTCTTAATGTATAATCACATGCAATTTTATGGGAAAACTGTATAAGAGGATGTATATATCTTCTATGTTTGATTTAATTTAATTCTGTTCGAGGATCCGTTAAAACCCTATTTACCTTTCAAAAAACTAAATTATGGGAGGTGTGTGTGTGTGTGTGAATTTTCAATAAAACACGCTGATCCGAATGCGCTACTAATTAGATTGAGGTTCCTGTTTTTTGTTATCATGTGTCAAACAGCCCCGGAGAAGAGGCAACGAGTTCCTTCTGCCTATAACAGATTTATCAAGTGAGATCCTAGCTAGTTTGCTTTTATTTTGCATAAAATATTTTAGCCTAGTTTTCAAAAATAATTTTAGTTTGTGTTAAAGTAAAGAAAACTACATAGGTTTGACTGTCAAGACTTGAATCAACTTTTACAGGGAGGAGATTCAGAGGATAAAGGCTAGTAAACCTGATATTAGCCACAGAGAAGCCTTTAGTACAGCAGCAAAAAATGTAAGTAATTATACTTTTGACAGAAATAATAATAATAATTCTCAAAATACTATATATATTAAGCATATTATCACTATGGCAGTAATTAATATTTATGCGTCGAAATGGTGATCTCAATGTTGGCTCATTCTACTTAGAATGAATGACAAAAACTGTATATATATATATATATTGTCATAAAATCTAGAAGATTGAATGGTTAATTATTTGTGAAATCCAAACTAATAGGAGCTTAATATTGTTTTTCAGTGGGCACATTTCCCTCACATTCACTTTGGTCTAATGATGGATGGTAACAAGCGGGTAAAAGTTGACGAAGGAATTGTTGGCAAAGGAATTGAGGGCCAAGGAACACAGAAAACCCAAGATTTCTACTATGTTGGCGAAGGAACACAAAAAACCCAAGATTTCTACTAAGTCATAGAAAATATGAATGGACTTGGGTTTTCGTCCATAAATCCCTACTGATCGAGCAACACTTGAAGGAGTTCCTGATCTCCCAAAAGTTGAAACTCTTGAACATATCTCTATTTCTTGCATTATTGCTATGATTTTTTTTCTTTTTCTTTTTTCCCTTTCTACTCAATTCCTTCAAGGTTTATGTAGTTCTTACTCTTTTAGCTACTATTGTGGTGAAGTTGATATATTATTCAAGGTATTTTACAATTAGCACCAATGCCTCATGCATTCATTAGTACAATATACTACATTACACAAGTTGGTGCACATTTAACAGGAACAACGCCAAAAGTTTCCAGTATTTACATGGACGATCCCTTGTATGCTATCAGAGCTAATGTTTTCTTTGAGCTCTATGAGAGATTACATTGAATATAAGTACCCTATCGTTTTAGTTTCTCCAAACCCTAAAATGCTGACAACTAGAATCATATCCCTTGCTTTTAGGTTTATAGAGCTGCATTGACATTACAGTAAATAAGTTACTTTTCAAATTCTATAGTTTAGCTTATGACATTCATTAATAGGTTAATCCTACTTTTAATAGGTCAATAATACAAAATTTCTTTTGCGTGTGTGTGTGTGTTGTTATTGCATTTTACCCAGTTTTGTGCAACATTTTAGCTTTTAGAACATTTAAAAAAAACGTGAAATTCAAAATCAGAATGCAAACAGTGAATGTCACCTATAAAGTAAGGTAAAAAAAAATGAAGAAACATGTTCAATCTAGCATAAAAGAAAAGAAAAAAATAATACATGAATACTTGGAAAAAAAAAAATTTGGATTACATGACATAATTGAAATGCCCATCTATATGTTACACCTTCATTATATATGGAAAAAACAAAAACCTAAAATGACAAAGTTTGAATTTGTCATATTTGTTTGAAATTTAACTGAAAGCGAGAGTTGGATGTATGAGATGATTCAGCTTGAAAATTACTGAACAACAAAGAAAGAAGGAAAGAAAACTCCATTGAATGCATCAGTATAATGTCATAGTAAGTAAAATAAAAAGTAAATAAATCCCAAGCTCCTTGAGGACAAGAGAAATAGGGATTTATGCATGGCAAGTTGTGGCAGCTTTAGCTGTTCATGGTCACTTCAATCTTCCTTCCAGTTTCTCTGCGTGTGTCATAGTGTCCTGACAAGACAAAGATACTACGAAGCCAAGCATTTAAAACTCTCTCTTCTCTCTTCTCTCTTCTGGTTGCCATTGCTGCAAAAAAAAAAAAATTTACTCAAACACTTGCACTGGTTCTACCATAAACCGTTGAAGTCTTTCTTCACCATGTTTGGTGTGTGTGAATGTGTGAGTGCGAGACTGAAAAGACAGGTCAATTAGCTTTATATTCCAAACCAACCATTCAGAGCATGCCATGTCCATCAATGATAATGTGGGGTCCTCTTTGATCATCTTCTTTTGCACTGAATGGGAATTTTCTAAAGCAAGATGTACAAGTGATGTATAGGCTTTCTTTTTTAGTACGTTTGGTTCTCACGCCATTCTAATTCAGGAAAATAGTTGAACAAGAACATGTGTTGTTATATGAACCCTTTGTGTTTGATGATATACATATATGAATTAATATCACCATATGTATTTTGGGTTTTTACCTAATTTAATGTTAGAAGTTGAATCACTTTGGCGAATGAGAAAACCAAGGGATGTTGGCTTATTTTGGTGGCAATGTAGGGGTTGGTTGATGTAGTTGCATCCATATATTAGATTTTGAAAACAATTGTATGGGCATGTGGGACGCGTGTTGACGAAGTGTAGTTAAGGATATGCATTTTTTAGCATTAGTCTTGTGTACTAAATGGTATCTTGATGGTTTCATTCATTGTATAAAAAACATCCGTCGCATTCATGTATTGAATTATGGTTCCAATTTTGAAAGGCAGCACCCACATATATATGTATCATGATTTGAGGTTTTTCTTACACTATTGTACGGTTGTACCAATTTGATATCATTTATGAGCTATAATTAGGGTTTAGTTGGGCTCTAATTTCCAAGGAATCTCTAAGAACTTTTGTCCAGCCAAAAATTTCTTCAGGATTTGTTATCACAGGTAGGCAGCATGTACAAGGTTGAGAAAAAAAGGCAAATTAATTTTTTCAAGCTCCAATTTCCAACCCAAGGCATGGGAAAGAAGATCTGGGTTGACACAACCTTCTTAATGTCTTAGGTGACTTTAGGCAACTATTCTCCGAGAACAGATTAAAAGGAAAAAAAATAACAAAGATAAATTTATGCTTTAAGCTAGTTTTGAATCCTTGATAAATTCAACCATTTCATTTTTATTGAACTTGAGCAGTTGTTATGTTCCCCCTACTATCCAAGTTTGGTTTTCCATTGATTTATGCTTATCCCTGTTCGCGCCCCCCTTCACTCCCTTATTATTTTATGAGCTCTAAAATTTCCAACAAACACCGCCAATGATTTGATTATACAGAAATTCCTAGGATGGGCAAAACTAGAAAGAAGACACAATCAGAGTTTGGGATAATTGCAATAATCTATCAAGAGGAACAACCTCTTGAGGTAAAATAGACTTTAGGACCCGTAAGAGTATCTCCCCAACAACCTCCGTATAGGAGCTCATTGTCTGAGCTAGGTGATGAACATTTAGCTAGTTGGAGGATGAAGAACCATGCTCCAAGAGACTCCCCATGAGAGTCACCTATCCTAGGTGGGCATTGGGAGCCTCCAATGAGCTTTTCCTTAACTAGTTGAATGTAGCTAGCCTCTTTACAACTCATTGGATGTTCCCTATGCCACCTAGTAGATATCTCATGGGGAGTCTCTTGGAGCATTTTTTTCATTCTCCATGTTGCCACCTAGACAAGGAGCTCCTTTTAAAGGGGATGTTGAAGATGCTCTAATTAAGCTTAACGGGAGTCAAAGCCAAATAACCCACAAAATCAACGCACAAGTTAGGATTAATTGTGATAGGCTAGCATATAATAAATAGCTAACATGAGATTACCACTAGAACCATATCGATATTAAAAAAATCCAAAGGGTCCAATCCAAACATTAAACATATCTCGAGGAAAATCCCACAGTTATTAAAACAACTATCTTCTTCCCCAACCCACTCATCTTCCTGCTTCTTCCCCTCACTCTCTCTAACTAAAATTCCACGCCACCACTGCCCCTCCTCCCCATCTTCGCTACCCGTAACAACACACCCCCTCTTTGTCACGCCCCTATTTCGAAGAAAACAAAAATCCAAAATCCACGTAGGATTATCCGTTTTCCCAAAACTCGGGACAGAAATTCAATAACAATGAAACAATTTAGCCGCAACAACAACTAAACATAATTTAATTACTGAAACAAATAAAAAAACTCTAACCCGAAAATACCGACGTTGCAGCCCCACTAGCGAAACTCCAGTAACGCTGCTCAAAAAGCTCTCTAAACCTTGAAAAACTAATCAACTACATTCCCAAAGGGAATGTACCAAGAAGCAAAAGCTCACTTGGGTTAGCCAATAAAGCTGGTGTGAAAAATCTTCATCCCAAAATTAATAAAATTGCACGTGATAAACATCATGCTAAACACAACAACAAACCATCACACCAATAGGTAGTTCCTCAACGAGGCAAACATGTCTTCATCCTAATAAGTAAATATGCACTTACTATGGCAAGTCTGACCTGCAAAAATATTAGTGGATTTATCATCATGCGTGAAAAGGATTAGAACAATATAACGTAATTTATTCGGAGGAATACTCCGTCATCCATGCCCAACGTGGGACATCACATACAGGCAGCATCGCGGATATTTCTAACTATATGAGTACCAAAAGCCACTCTTGGCTGTCAATGCTCATAAAGTCACGTCACATTTTTTTACGGATATATATCAAAGCCTATTTAGGCATAACAAATTCACCTCATTTCCGCAAGACTAACCCGAAGGTTATTTTAGTTCCTTAGTAGGAAAATAGGCGCTCCAACTCTGCAAGACGACCCGCTGGTCATTTAGTTTCTCTAGTATGAGAGAGAAAATAATAAACAAAAGAGATGTGGTAGTTCTAAGTGATACAATTTCAGGTGAATTTTAAAATTTCAGGAGTCAAAGTTTATCAATATCCTTTATTGTGATATCTCACCTTTCTTTCACAATGACATTTTGTCATTTATCAACCCATTCTATCGTGGAAGCATAGCATATTCATAAATCATGCTCTATAACAACATGGCGATCATGTGACATTTTGTCATTTATAAATAAATCTTCACAATGTCAACCGATTATTTAGGGAACACAAGGATGTTCATGAATACCTCAAGATTCATTCATATACCATAAATTCCTTATAAGGAAGTTATCAAACAAATTACCAATAACTAATCTCACATGTCCCTATAATTACAAGATTGTAATTATATATACTTATGTGAGCATAGAAATAGTTCATAAATGCATGTTCCCTACTCCTAAGAACACAAAGGAAGAAATCAAAAGCTAAAGATATGTAACAGCAACTTCTATACTTTAGAAGAGAATATGACCAAAATGTCAAATATTGTAAATATGGAGCAGCAGCTCCCTGACTAGCTTAGGATGTAGAAATTTGTATACCCAAAGATGAGCAGTGAGAGTGAGATGAAGAAACTCATGAAATTTTATCTAATAACAAACCTAATGATCATCTAAAGAGGGTATCCATGGAATACTATAACAAAACAGAACAAACGGTAAGAAGAGATCCATTTTCTGTTACTCGATAGCACACTTACTTAAATACGTGTTAGTTGAAACATTCCTTCCAATGATTGTTTACACCGTCCATGCAAAAAAAAATTTAGTGTATTGCAACCATGTGTTGTTCTCTTTACAGGAAAAGGGAAATTAGTTTCGCAATTAATAAGTGGCAATCCACTTATCACCTCTGATAAGCTGCAAATAACTTTAAGATGTGTTTCTTTCATTCTTGTGAGTTTCTATTAGCAATGGCCTTAACAACTATCCCTTATAAAACACTTCTAAGTCTTATTCGAATGTACACAAACTAAAACAAACACAAATAATTAGGAAACTATACATCTATGCTGTGGGGCAACCTATCCACAAAGAAACCTCTTGCAAATTCTTTACCTCCTGGCGACGCAACCCAACTTTTTACTGAATGATCCCTAGATTCGGGTCACGACTAACTCTCATTCTCCTCAAAATATGTTCAAGTTCCGCAAGCACTTCTAACTCATGATAAAAAGCTCAAAATGACCCCAATCAATCGACCCATTTTCTTCTCCATCTTTTTCCTCGCATATTCCCAACCATACTCATCCTCGTCATTCTGCACCAAATCATCAAACACCTGCTCAAATCGCTACAATGATGAATCCTTCGTGCACTTCTTTCCCCGCCTACCTACAACTTTTGACATCAAACTCGTAACCTCAAACGCCATAACTCCTATAACTGTCTTCTCCATCTTCAAGTCCACACTATGACTCCATAGATGCGACTGATAATTTCTCCAATACAAATGATACCACCCGACTAGCTAACCCAATAACACGTAGTAAACAGTGAGATTCTTCACTCACAAATTCAACGCACATGATACATCTATACCCCCAAATATCCACTGTTCACATGCACATTTGACAATCCAAGTCAATTAGAAAAGAAAAAGCAGATGCAGAACTTCGAAATCCTAAATTGCATACTGAAGTGAGTAAATAAACACTTTTTCCTCAAAAAGGTGCTAACACAACAGAACCCAATCATCAACCAGTCAAACCAAGCAACTGAAACGCAAAGCAGGAACTTTAATTCTGTGCATACTAAGCATGAAAGCACTAAAATGGAAGGTTTTGAACATCATCCAGAGCCCAACATCGAGAACCCATTATGATAAACCGAAATCAGACCAAAATTAAACAACCCCTCGGATCAAATCAGCACAGATGACCGTAATTTAGCCCTATAAGAAGCGCAAAACAACACAAATATGGCAAAAACAAACATTTTTCATAGGATGTGAAGAACCCGAGCAGAGCAGAAAACTTACATCTAAGTCCATATTATGCAAACACCACATTAATCAAATGTGGTAGTTTGAAACTAACAAAAATCTCCATCAAGAAATCAAACCCAAACAAGTGTAAATCACCAACAGAGATTTAGATTGGGAAACAAGAAAACGCACAAACTCCATCATCAAATCCTAAAAATCACTAATTCAGTCAAGAAACAAGGATTGCAAGATAAAGGGAATAAAAAAAACTCACAGGTCAGTAGCACACAGCCTCGACACACCAGACCTCTCTCTCATCGCAACAATCATCTCGCCAGCAACCCATCATCCTCACGCCTCCCTAGCCTTCGTCGCCGCCAAAGAGCATAAGAGGAAGAGCGAAGTTTGCTCTTCCTGTTGCACAAGAGAATAAGGGAAGGAAGGTTTTGTTTTATATTATGGGTGGCTATTCGCCCCTCTACTAAAAATTTTGAGGCACCCACCCTTTAACTCACCAAATAAACCGTAAATTTTTGAAACCTGAATCCAATTAAATGTAACCTTATTTTATTTTATTCAAAATAAAATAAATTAGCTTTATGAAATTTAGGGGTGTTACACTCTCCCTCATCCTATGTTTCAGAATCATCGCCCCCCTTCCCTGCAGCTTTGTTTTAGCCCACCTCCCAGTTTCACCACCACCAATTCCCCTCTCCCCCTCTCCGAGGAGGGGGAGGAGGTTAACGATGTTGCTTCCAACGATAACAATTACTCCTCTTTTGAAGAGGAGGATGAGGAGTATGAATTTGAGAGGTCAGCTACTTTGAGTAGTTCAATGGGTATAGGACTACTACTTTGAGTAGTTCAATGGGGACGTCTAATGATTTTCTTGATTCAAATTCTGCTTCTATCAAGAGCTTGAGGTTTGAGAGAAGCAGCTTTTGTGAGGGCAACAACAAAAGAAGAATTCAATGTAAGACTCAAGAAGAAGAAGACCAATAAATTGATGTTGATGCTGGAAATAATAATAAGATGGGGTTTTTCAATAACCGTGGGATTTTCCTCAATATATGCTTGCTATTTTGATTGAACCCTTTGATTTTCTTTGAGATGAGTTGTTCAAGATACAAAACATTGTATCTCAGCTTTAGATTTTTATTTTGGTCATCTAAATATGAATATTTCGAAAACAAACAATTAATAAGTGCGAACTGCTAGTCCTAGGGGCAACTGAAATATCGATGTGTTCTAGAAGTAATCTCATATTAACAATTTATTAAAGGGGGCATATCACATTTAACCCTAAAAATTAATTAAAATCTGCCTCGAGATGCAAGAGAAAGCCAGGGGCTTGTTGGCCTCTGATCCCAAGAGAAGCACTCACTTGAAATCAGCAAAGGCCTTTGGTTTGGATTGGGTCAAACTGACACTATAAAATCTGAAATGTCATATCACGTGTAATGATTTCATCTTGGTTGGCTATCTGGTTTTTGCCATCTCTTTTGTGGACATGGAGAAAGCCATCAACTGTCATTTCACTTCCTATAATAAAGCCTAGAATTGATAGAGTGAGAGACTTGAGAGATATTGTGTCTCTTCTTTTACCTATTTGGGTTTTTAGTGGGCAGCAAAGGTGATAAGAGCAATGCCAGTATGTCTCGGATAGATCACAAGCCACCCCACTGCACCACTTGAACACATGCACAGCTTTCTTTTGTAACCTGGAGAGAAGACAGAAAACTATGCAATCCATTTTGAATGTTCATCAGGATGCATGGTGTTGTGGTTCAATCATGACACTCCAATCCATTAATCCTACTTTTGGCTCAAACTGAAAATTTGAAATTCTCGTATTTTGCAGAAATTGAGAATGTCATTCCCATATTTGCTCAAAAATGATCAAGCTCTGCAAATAAGATGACTCGCATTCTATGGAATAATCTGAGTTATATGCTAACAAATACACCCTAGAGTTAATAGCTTCAAAATGTGGAATGTTCTACAAAGTTATCCAGCAAATAGAAAGGGACACAGGGGGGGGCATGGTCTACACTAGTCACGTACTTTAGAACATTGCTGTATTATTTGTGGGATATGTAGTAGGGGGGGGGGGGGGGGGGGGGGGGGCATCATGACTATACACATAATTAAACCAATTGTTTGATATTTCTTTTCCGAAGTACCAAACTGAGCCCTAACTGCTGACTGGTATGGTTTTTACCATTATCCATTTTTTTTTCCAGTCGATATAGTTTCTAATTCATGTCGGAATCCTTGAATCGGGTTCATTCTGCATTACAAGTAATCTTGTACATAGACAATAGCTGCTATTGATTGATATCAAATGGGACCGTTAGAAAAAAGCCTACCATTAATTAGCGTAATATTTTTGTATCTTGTGTAAACTATAAAAGGTTAAACCAAGAGAGAGCTAATTTAAAAGTAGGGATTTTACTTAATCTAATTTAATTTTATTCATATCAAAAGCCATTGGTGAAATTCTTCCAATCTCAAAGACTCGCTCTAGTTAGCAACGGAACAGTAAAAACTTGTAAGCTTCTAGCCAAACAGATGTACTAGTATAGGCATTAAGTCGTGGAATTGAAGTACCGTGAAAGTAATACTGAATCACAACACTCATAATAAATCTTCACGATGTAAACATTAGTAGTAAATTTTTGAGCAAATGGTTCAAATCTTTGAATATATCAACGATTTGTGAAAATTAATTCTGACATCGAAAAGAAAAAGACAAGTTTAATACATTATCATATCCAACCGATTTTTACTTTTTTTTAATAGCAAATAATTAACTTCTTTTGAGACTAAGTATCATCCGTATATTTATCAAACTTTTGACAAAATTATATTGAAATACTCTGTTAAACATAAGCATCTCATGTATTGGGTACAGTGTTCTTTGATCCGTGTCCATCGTTAGATAAACAACAGCACACCCAAATCCTACTACTAGAAAGGCTACTATACCATGTTTAACTAGGAATGGTAGTTTTTGCATGTACTGCCTTTGTTTGGAGCTTGGTTCAACCTCATGAGAAAGCCTCGACGATGGATTTTTCATGAATGAAGCATACACATCAACTTCCTGTCGAGTTAGTGCTGGATTTAATGACTCCCTGACAGCTTCCAAGTGACGGCCACATACAACAGTTGCAGAGATGTCTTCCCTCAAAGCTACCATGCCAGCCTCCCTACACAGGCCTTCCAGTTCAGCACCTGTGAAGAGTGCAGTGCCTTCAGCAATCCATCTGAGATCTACATCATCTCCTAACTTCATTTTACGTGTATGTACACGCAATATCTCATGGCGAGCTTCTAAATCAGGTGGTGGTACATACAACACCTACACATCAGACAAATAAGCTTAAGGCCAAGGTGACAGCACAAACAGATCACATCCCCACTCGATTCAGCCATCTTTACCCCCATATTAAAAATCAGAAAATTGGTGGATCAACAACTGAGATAGAGCAAGCACTAGAGTTTATTTATGTCATTATAGACCGGCAGAGCTAGGAATTTGACTTGACCCAGGCTGTGAATTAGTTTTAACTGCGATGGAATATTGCTAATATATATTGTATGAAGTAACTTATGAAGATACTATGACTAATCCCATGTTTTATGAATGTAACTAAAAATGAATGAATAAAAAAATGAACGAAGGTGTAATAGATCGAACCCTGATTCAGGGCTAAAACAAGCATGGGCCTCACCATTCAGCAAAAGAATAATATTGCACTACTACCTACATTCAGTATTTATTTAATTGTTTATTTATGAAATCTATTTTTTTTTACAAAATAAAAATAATATATATTATTATTATTTATTTTTTTCTTTCTCAATTCTCACCCGGGTTGTAGCCTGAGTGGGCACCCTTGATTATAGAGTACTATCTTATACAAATATAAACTAAAAGCTGTACATTTTTCGTGTCATTTATAACTAAGTTTTAGTTTTCTTGAGGATTTTATGTTTGTTTAGAACTCAGTTTATGATTTGATTATTAGTTAATAGAATTATTATATTTTGATTATTGGTTAATAAAATTGTTATGTTCCTATTTTAATGAGAATCTATGTGGGTAAATGTTTGCATTAAGTTATGATTGTGCAAGTACTTTCATTTAACATTTTAGATGATTTGTAGATCTGATTGTCAAAGTACTTGTAAAATATAAGTTATGGGTTCACAACCTTAAATGAAGTTGGATTCCCTCGGGTATAGTCTATCTTGGCAATGGAAGACTGTCTATATCCCAGTCTATTGCACTAGCCGCTAGTACACTTTGTGTATATTGGACAAAACCGTTGAGGTGATTTTCTATATACTAACTATATTAGAAGATTATATTTCAGGATTATTATGAGTGCGTACACTCTTAATCTAGAGATCAGTGTTAAACATGTACATATTATGTACGTCACTTGATTTATCAAAGATTGAGATCCGATCGTGGGTCAATAATCTCAGGGGTTTGAGTGATGACATAATGTGCATACTGGAATCCACGTCCTAGTGTAAGGATTGATGATGTCCTCTTCAAGAAGCTTGTAAGTTTCCTATATGTCAAACCCTGCAAGCGGATTTAATTATCTGACATAGAGACTAAGTGGAAAGGCCTCAAGGATGACAAGAGGTCAATTGTCAGTGATTTAAGATAGATATCTATGATTTTAACGTAGGGAGATAATCATGCATTTCATAATGTGAAACTCGAAATTAAAATTTGAGATATGGTCAGGAGTGCAGTTATAATTTTGAGGTGGTGTGAATTATAGATTATGGGCTTGGGAATAGATTGGGCTGAATTAGGTTTTCCCAACCCATAAGAAGTCGGAACCTTATTTTCTCCTTATGGTCCTTACTATCACTATAATTTTTCGCTTGACATCATTGCTTAAACCAAGTTTCAGATAACAAGAGTGCTTAGTCGAGATCAAATCAGAGAAATCTCGAAGGTATATGTTCTATTTTGTTTTTAAGAACAAATATCATGAAAAGTAAGTATTGATATTCATACTATACCTGCTATCAATGGGTCTTGGGTCTAACCCGTCCCTAATGTTACCTACCATTATGGAACAATACCTACACATATGTAACATATGTAAATGGAACTCTATAAGATCTCATCTATAAAGGAGAGGAGCATCTACAGATCTAGAGCATTAAGGGCATAACCCAAAAATACAAAGGATAGAGGCATCTAGAGATCTAGAACATCAAGGGCATAACCAAAGAGATTCAAGGATGAGAAGAAGGAAAGAGAAGTTTTAGACAGAAGATTATACAAGGGACACTATATCACCCCAAAGACACTATTATTGTATTGATTTTAATACAGTGAAAATGGCCCCATGAATGGAGAATACCTAAGAATTTTGTGGAGCCTTGTCGACAAACCTTGAATCTTGTATCTTTTTAATTTCTATTTATTCTTTTATTGCTTTTTATGATTATTCAGTAATTTCCATTGTTAATCAATTTAGGTTCAAAATGAGCGTGGAGGTGATCCGAAAATTTCCCAACAACTAGATTTTGCAAGTTTCCGTATCTCTTTTATTAGAAAGGGTTCCCACATACATTGTAGTTAAAATGCGCTTAGGCACAGGGCGCAGAGGTGTGTCTCATTACAGTCTAGGTGAACATGTGTTCAAGAGGCACTAAAAAATAACGCTTTTTCATTTAGGCGTAAGGCGTGGCTCTTCCCCGGACCACCCAGATCCCACGAGTGAATAGAAAGTTGGATCTACATTGGATCTCACCTAAATCGCCACATCTATCCTCCTGAGGAGAAATTTGGCTTCAAACTACGACTCGAACAAGAGGAGTATACCATGAATCCGGTTCTTTGCTCACGACGTTACCTTAGAAAATCAATGCCATGTTGCTAAGGCACTTTTTTTGCACAAAAGGCTCATGGGTATTGTTTTGGCACTGTTTGGGTACTATTTAGCATTGTTTAAAAATGTGAATTTCCCCTGTTTTTATTATTGATGCACCTTGGATAACATAACTATGGAATGATTTTGAACTCCATAGATTGTAGAATTGTTATCGATGCATTATGGACTGATTTTTAACAGTTTGACTTTTGACATTTAAGTTTGGAATATTGGGTACAAGTTTTATGGTTGATAATGCTAAATTTTTTATCTTGAAAATTTGTTTCCATCTCTTATATGAATTTGCATGCTTAGATATAAACTTTACAAGTGAATGCATCATTTATATTATTTTCAATGTTCTAAGTGACATGTGCCTAAAGTACGTTAGGTGTGTGCCCCGCCTCATGCCTTGAGTGTGCTTTTTTGCCCCGACAACACTGCCTACATGTAACATTGTAAGACATATATCCATTAAATTTATATCATGTTTGACACTTTTTTTTAATTAAACCTCCGGTGGGGAGGGGTAATTATGGGATGTCAGACCTTTATTACTTATCAAAAAAATTGATTTACAAACTAAACGGGGGTACATTACGACTTTACCCGTATAAAAAATCAAGCAAACAAACTAGACAAAATACCTATCCAAAAGACAAGCTCCAGAGTTCTAGAGCTTCAAACAGTGTACTATTATATTGCCTCAAACAACAACCAAACTCTAGCTAATAAATTTTGCAACCAAAGGACCCACTAATAATCACTTTGAAAAACCAAAGAAACCAAATGGACAAAAAATTAGCAAAACAGAGCAGGCAGCATAACAGAGTGCGCTCTGTTCTCTGCACAGAACGTAAACCGTCACCGCGCAAGCCACCTGCAGAGCTCCGCCCACCACCTGCAGAGATAATAAGCCAGTCCCTTGCATCAGCATCGCCTTGCACACCCACCACACGCAGAGCTGCACCTGTTCAGCACTCACAGCAGCACCTTGCACCACCTGATTGCGCCAATTGCAACCAACCAATCTGCAACTGCACTTGCATTGCAACTTGCAAGACTGAAGCAAAACCTGCAGCCAAACTTGCAATTCCATGCTCTGTTCCAAGCAGAAAGACCTGCAATGCACAATGATTCACCAACCATTCCAGCAACATAAACCTCCATAGTCCGCATCTGGCAGACCAGTCCACGCAAATCCAGCCCCTCACCTCAGCAATGTCCACCATAATGACTAGCAACATGAAGCACAAATGTCCGAGTTGCTTCCCATTCCATGCAGCATATTCACACAATAAGACTCCTCCAAACCACATCATATAGCCTTTCGAACATATGGAGTGTGAATCTTGTCTAGATGAGCCAAAACCCTCTAATACTGATTGGAAGATCAGCTGCTCCATATTCTCTACTAACTCCCTCCTTTTGAGCATAATCCGCAAGTGCATCAGCCACAACATTAGCTTCCCTGAGAATATGAACATAACTAAATTCCATATGAGATGGCAATCTCTTAATCTCCCGCCAAGCGTTTTCCATGAACCAAGGGATTTTGAAATCCTCAGAACCATCCCCTCACAATTTTGGAATATGTTTGCATTTTAACTTTTGCAAACTGTAGCCTATTACACAAAAGAAGACCTTCAATAACTGCCCGAACCTCAGCAAAGTTATTAGATCCTTCACCCAAAACAACTTGCTTAGCCCCAAGGCAATTTCCCAAGTTGTTCCTAATAATAACACCCGTTGTGGCCTTATTATTCCTTGAAGAACCATCTACATTAAGAGCCACAAAATCCTCCTGAGGAAAATTCCAGTAAACTATTCTATTGCGCCTGTGAAGAAGCGACACTAGAGGGAAACCCAGCAAGATCAATGATTTCTTGTTCGCACTCACCCGCTTGGGGACTGAAAAAGACAAACGAAGACTCTTTCTTACTAAAAGAATAATTGTCCCCACACTCAACTTTCCATTATCAAAAGCCGACCGGCAACGCTGCTTCCAAATCTCCCATATGATAAACATATGCGTTAAATAATAAAGGAGACCTACTTGAGAATTCTTATTGGCCTTTCTAAACCAAAAAGTCAATACAGTGGAAATTTCCACCAGCCTTCTAACATGGATATCAAATATCGCCAAACCCCATTAGCTAAGCTTCCTTCAAGAAAAAGATGAGTCAAAGTTTTCACACTCGGAGAGTGACAACAATAGCACCTCGACGCTAAGCTAATCCCGCATCTATATAATTCCCCATCAACTGGGACACCTCTTAATAACAGCTTCCAAATGAATACCGAGATTTTGGACGACATAATAGGCCGCCAAATCTTGTCAAACAACATGGACTTACCCTTCTTATCACGAATTAGTTCATACACCAAATGCAAGCTAAAAAATCCATCCGAATCCCAGGTCCATATACATTGGTCCTTTCCTTGCTCACTACCCTTGAAACTATCATCAAACAAAGTCTTCGCCAAATCTCTAAGAGCTGGTGACACCAACTCAAAATCTCCATTACACACCGCCACTGACGACCACATATCTTGCGACTCCAAACCACCCGTTTTCAAAAAAACAGATGTGAGATTCCAGTTTGAAGCAAAGAAGCTCGAATTTCCCTTACCAATCGGCCAAATACTACTTCCAACAAAAACAGTTTTATACTTCATGATCTCCTTCATAAAAGGCTATGCACTATTCTTCACGTCTTGGTAAATCACACGGACATCCTTCTTCCCAATGTTTTAAAAAGCGATTGGGGCGTACGCCTTGAGGCGCGAGTCGAGGCGGGGCGCCAACAAAGTGCCTCTAAGTGTACAAGTCGGGATGCCATTTCAAGGCGTTCACCTTACTCTGGTGAGGCGCACGCTTCCAACCTATTGGGATTCATCAGATTTGTTCGAATCTTGAGATAGATCCAACGGCTGAACTTAAGATTTTTTCCTTAACCTAACTCGACCGATTCTCATTCTTTTATTTGCAGACAGAAGAGTGAAGAGAGGAACAGAGAAGATCGATCGAACTAGCCGAAGAGGTCGAACTAGCCGAAAGAGAGATCGAACCAGCTGAACACTTTGAACCAGTCGAAGAGAATATCGAAACCCTTTCATTTGCGATTCGAACACTTTGATCGAACTATTTTTGTAAGTATTCTTCATTTCTTCTTCTTGTTCTACTAATTACACTTCTTAATTCTCATTCTTCTAATTACACTTCTTTATCAGTTCTTCTTCACTTTCTGTTTTGGGTGGCTGTACATTTAGCAATTAAATTGATATTCTCACTTTCTTTCGTAGCTTTGCTTCAAATATGGTGTCATTTTGACAAGGACTGCTGCAATACGTACACGAAATGCATAAGATTAAAATGGTGGTTTGCTTTGATGTATCGGAGATAGCCTTGTGCGTGTTTGCTTTGATGTATCGGAGATAGCCTTGTGCGTGTTTGCTTTGATGTATTTTTGAGTTGAAATGCCTCTATACTTTGAATGAAATGAAATGCATTTCTTTCATATCCTTTTTTTTTTTTTTTGCTTCACAGCTTTGAGCATTTAATTACCTAGTAAGGTTAGATGCCTTACATGGCCATGTTTTCGAGTCCGGAATATCCTTGAGGTTCAAACATTGGTGTCCTTCTCATTTAGAGAGGTTCAAGGCATATGCCTCACTACTCTGTATATGTTTTAGAGAGGTTCAAACATTGATGACCAAATTCTATAGACCATAAAAATGAATGAAATGTTAATCAGTTGGGTATGTTTTGTATGTTTTGCTTGACCAATTTGTATGTTAATCAGTTAATTCTATAAAAATTTCATGTTTTGCTTGAAGAATGGATTACAGTTTTGCATGTTTTGTATTTATAATTCATTTTTGTATTTGTAGATGGCATCGCGTAAGACTACGATTACGACTACTAGTGATGGAGGGGACTCATTTTAGCAATATGGCCAAAGTGTCGCAGGTCCTAAAGAAGGGATCAAGTACGTGAGATGCAAGTTTTGTGAGCAAGTGGTCAAGGGGGGAATTTTTAGATTGAAAAATCACCTTGCAAAGACGCGTAAGGACACACGACCTTGTCCTAAAGTACCAGATGAAGTCTTCCAAGAAGAGAAGGTTTTTTTAGAGGGTGGTCAAAAACAGAAAGTAATGAAAAGACAGGACACTGAGTTTCTAATTAATAGAGGTTCATACTATCAAGGAAATGTGAATGAAGATGTAGGCGGAGCTTCTATTTCCAGTGTGAGTGTCACTGGTCCTAGTGGTGGTGGATCCAATGCATGTTCTGATGGCATAGTGAGGGGGCCAATGGATAGGTTTTTGGTGGGTAGTGGTACTAATAATGACATGGATCTAGGTAGAGCTACACAAGAAATGAGACCACAATTAGTAAATGCAAAGGAGTATAGAAACCAAGTTTGTCTAGACATTGGGCCTTTTTTTTATTGAGAATGACATTCCTTTCAATGTTGCGAGTAGTCATTCTTTTACCAGCATGCTTTTATCGGTTTCGAAATATGCAGCTCACAACAATGGACATTGTGTGAAACCACCATCAGCCCATGAGTTAAGTACTTGGATTCTAAAAAAGTAAGTGAAGTCAACTAATCTAATAGTTGACGATGTAAAAAAACATGGCCTCACTCAGGAGTTACAATCATGTTTGATGGTTGGAAAGACATGAGGGGTCGCCAACTCATCAATTTTCTAGTGAATAATCCTGAAGGAACTGTGTTCCTTAATAGTGTAGATGCCTCAGATATTGTAAAGGATGCAAATGCATTATTTGAGCTTCTTGATAGTGTTGTTGAGGAGGTGGGAGAGGAGAATGTAGTACAAATCGTCATTGATAATGCAACTAACTACAAAGCTGTTGGAAAGAAGTTAATGGAGAAGAGGAAACATTTGTATTGGACACCATGTGCAGCACATTACATAGATTTGATGCTTGGGGATTTGTTTAGCTTGCCTACACTTGCCAATGCCTATCGCAAAGCTAAGAAAGTTAGCAATTACATATACAATCATGGTTGGGTACTTGCTTTGATGAGGAGTTTCACAGAAAGAGATTTGGTTCGCCCTGCATCTACTAGGTAAATCCATAAATATTTTTAATGTATTTTAGATTACTTTAAGGTTTTATTTTAACAATACTTATATATTCATTTACGAGTTGACATTTAAATGTAGGTTTGGCACGAGATGTTTGACTCTTGAAAGCATTAAAAAGAATAAACAAAAATTGGATGAAATGTTTATATCCAGCAAATGGTCAAGGAGTCAGTATGCTAAGCAAGCTGAAGGTAAAGCCATAAGAAAAATAATATTGAGGGATAACAATTTTTGGCCTAGTGTCTCCTACTCCTTGAAGGTTACAAAACCTTTACTCCATGTGTTGATGATAGTGGATTCAGAAATCACTCCTACTATGGGTTTCTTGTATAATGCAATAAAAAAGCAAAACAGGAGATTGCATCTAGCTTTGATAATGAGTTGGCCAAGTACAAGGAAATATGGGATATCATAGATAAGAGGTGGGATACCCAATTGCATAGGGACCTTCATGCTGTAGCTTATTATCTCAACCCACAAATGGATGTTGATCGAGCGACCTCAGCCAATTTTGAACTTAAGCAAAGTTTTTACAATTGTGTAGATAGGATGCTTCCAAATCAAACAAGTAAGGCATGTGTGCATCTTCAAATGGATATGTTTGTAGAGAAAAAAGGAATATTTGGTAGAAAGGAAGCAAACTTGACAAGGCATAGGCGTAATTCTGGTATTCTTATTTGTAGTTGTGTTTATGTTATATACCTATATTTATTTTGAAGATTATTTTTCTTGCTCAATAAATATGTTTATTTTGAACCTTTTATACTTACAGATAGTTGGTGGAGAAGTTATGGAGATGCTACACCTGACTTGACAAGCTTTGCTATTAAAGTGTTAAGCCTTACTTGTTCATCATCAACATGCGAGCGGAATGGGTCAACCTTTAACCATGTAAGTAATAATTACTTTACTTGTTTATTGTGTTAATAATTGCTATTTGCATTTCAATTTATCGGTTGTTACGTTTTTTAGGTGCATACAAAAAAAAAACAGATTAGCTGCAACAAAGCTTAATGCATTAGTATATGTCATGTACAACAAAAGGTTGAGAGCTAAAAAGTTGATGTTGAGGGGACCAAGCAAAGCTGAAGATGCACCATTTCCAATAGATTCGGATGTAGTAGATAGTGACAATGAATGGCCAGTGAAGCCTGATACTGAAGCTGAACTCCCTACTCAAACCGCAAATGATGGAAATGGTGTAGGGAACCCACCCCAAGAGCTAGCTCCAAAGGTTTCAAACCCTTGTCCTGAAGCTTTATGGCATCAAAATCTGAATGAAATTGATGTTAATGCTATTGTGCTTGACGGGAACGAAGAAAGTGAGAATGATGAAAGTAGAAAAAGGAAGAACTCAAAGGAGAAGTCTACCCCCACTCAAGCTCAAGGCCAAGGCGTATCTATTGACATTGAAAGAAAACAAAAGCGAAAACACATGGAGATTCAACTAATGGAAAAGGTAAATGATTATTAAACATAAATAGTTATTGCTTTAATTTCATTTCAATATGAATTTATGATTGATTTGTTTTATCGGATTCTATTCTCTTTTACTAAAATTAAAGTATTAAAGTGTGTTTTGTTGTTTGCTTAGTTTAATCAACATGTTCCAAATGTCTTGCGTTACTCTTTGATGGTCTCATGGTCCCCTCATGTTGAATGCAGCGTTTCATAAAGCAACATTGGTATATTCAAATTATACACAGTAAAACAGGTAGCATTATAGAGAGAGCTCATGGTATATCTAGGCTTCATTAGGAGAAGCTTGATGAGCTGAAATAAATACATACAGAAGCCATTTAGAATTGGGAATTTAGATAATGATGAGTTGTGCATGCTTGATATGTGGTAATGAACAATATGTTAGTTAATGAGCTCTCTCAGATAATGTTCATTCACATACTTGTGTAAAACACACTTGTATTTATCAGTGATCAAGAATTATCACTAATGTGAAGAAAAACTAGTTCTTCCAAAAGTAGCTTGTGCCAGAGAGTCCATTATAAGTGATGTTACTTGAATGGATGTGGCAGTTCCATATAGGGTGGCCTTCACTTATGGAATATATGGGACATCTGAGAAGGTATGCAATTAACAAGAATGTGTGAAATTAGAAAAGGGGGGAATTGTTTTGCTTGGTTATTAAATACTAGGGTTGTCTACTAATCTAGTAACCAAAAGTAAATAGAAAATTGTGTGAAAAGGATGAGCTGAAAAGGTTTGGTAAAGGCATCATCCCAATTAATAATCCGGTTGGGTTTAAAAACATCAATATTATTGTCAAGTCAACAATAATTCATCTACCATTGCTAAGCCAGGAGGACAAAAATAGAGCAATCAACTAAAAAAAAATATCAAGGGATTTGTTGATGTGGATTAAGTTTTAAAGTTAATAACTAGTCAAATTATATTAGCACCTAAAATTTACTCTAATATGTGCAAAGTTGATACATCCTTTCTTTATATTTTACAAATTTCGAACTTACATTGAATCTTATTTAGTCTCGTTTGAGGAATTGTAGCATTAAGTTTAATAGATATTTACTGAATTTTCACACCAACTTTATTTAAGCATATATGTTGATCAATAGTATTTGTAGCGAATTGTTTTGAAGTAAATTATTGGGATAATTATTCTATCGAAATCAAGTGAATATATAATGTGCAAATTTTATATGAATATAGTATTGAATATAGTTTTTCTGAAATTAGAGGCATACATGATGAATTGTGATAATCTTTGCAAATTTAGATTTTGTTGCGTGTTCATCTTTAGAGGATGAAGTTGTACAGTACGTTGAAATTTAATTGTGAGGATTCATCCCTTGATGAGATGAATTGGAGTATTTGTGCTGTTATGCAATTTGGTATAAGGGTCGGAGAATATATGTTAATGCATTAAGGTGAATATGAGTATTTGATTGTGATGAACTTGATTTGCTAAGCGACATTTGAGTTTTAGTTGATTTTTGTGCTATTTTCCATAACTCCAAAAAAATGTGAAAAAAAAGATAAGAAAATAATAAGTATGATTTTAGAAAACAAACTTGTTTGCATACTTGGTACACGGTTCCATGCGAGTTCGGATGCATGTCTAATGATTATAATATACTTGTCATGATCAAACTTTGGGTGAGATGACGTGCCCCTTGATGTGGCACCCCACTTGGGACATGTACGTTCCGAGTGATTTCGAAGGCAAGGAAGACACATTTGGATGAGGTGTGTTCAACACAATGAGGGTAATGCAATTGCGAAAAAGAAGCGAAATTTTTTTATTTATGTATGAATGCCTTGAGGGAAGAAACTAAATGCCCATTCAATCATTAAATAAGAACTACATGTCTTCCTTAAGGAAGAAAATGTGTTGTGTTGATATTTAAATAGTGGTGTATTTTGACTAAGATTTGTAATTGGTAGAAAATAAAGTGTAGTTATGAGGACTGATAAATTATGAATTTTATTCATTTGTTTCTAACCATTTCGTGCAGAATGATAAATCTACTAATCTTTCTGTAGGATTAGACTTACCATGTTCAACCTTCACATTGTAAGTGTCGGATAAATAAATGATTACTTTAAGTATGAATAAACTTATTAGAATGACAAGTTTGTTTCATTGAGGAACTAAATATCTTTGAGTTAATGCTTCAATTTATGTAACTTATTTTATTTATTAGAGTTGAGGATTACTAAGTTCATGCTTCTCGAGTACGTTCTTATTGAAACATAGTTATTTAGCCTTTCTCAGGTTATAGAGTTTTGGGGGCGACATCATTGGCGGTTAATTTGTAGGGCAAACGTCTCCAAAGAGTTTCCCAGTTGGAATTTTGTCTTTTTATTTATAAATATTTCTATTGTTAATTTTTCACGTCCCGTATTTGGGGGAAACAGATAATCCTAATCCTACGTGGCTATAAGGATTTCGTTTTCTAAAAAAAATCAGGGCGTGACACGTATAAACATAAACAATAATCTAATAAAGTGTCTTCCTAGAGTGTTTTTGTCTTTATTGCAAGTAAAAAAAAACATGAAGAAGATGTGCAAAGGTGGAAAAGAAGATGACACTCTGTTGTAAAAAGAAAACAAAGAAGGGAAAAAATATAGTAAAGAAGTAGATGAGAGAAGAAGAAGCAAAAATTAAGAATAAGCATATAGTATCTCTATGTTTTAGTAGTTTTTGCCCTATTTATCTTGAATCTCAATTGAAAGAGTCATGATAGATCAACAACCATTAAAATAGGTGATTATTTGCACACATCTAAAATAAAAAATAAATCAAAGTCAGTTGTCGAGTCTTAACTGCGTCCTAACCAAGTTTCGGGTGTATTGGAGACTTGTCCGACACATTGACCATGTGTCTGACACTTGTCAACACATTGACGTCGAGCGAGTGTCAATGTCGGACACGGATACGACAAGTATTTCGAAAAGTTTGCGCTTCCTTGCAAAATAGGGTCTGCATTCGAGAGTTTGGTCAAGTCTGAATTGAATCAGATGTAGGATGGTCTTCACTCTTTCTTCTCTTGTAGTACATGGTTGGTGCCAAAGTCCAACACCTACTTTCTAGGTATTGCACTGTGATCGTCCACTCATTTCTCATTTCCTCAAGTACCCACCTTAAATACCCATGAAATTAAATTTTGCAACTGGGTAAATGCAGATATATCAGACCATGTATTTTTTGCAATTTCCCTCAAAAGGCATTATCAACACGTAATTAGTGGACAATGGCCCATCATAGTCAAGAAGTTGAAGAGAGAAACCCCCCCTCCACCCCCCCCCTCCACCCCCCCCCCCCCCCCCCCCCCTCCAAAAAAAAAGCATTTTGCACATATCTATATTCTATATTACAATTTAGAGTGGTGTTTTACTATTCATTGCTGACTGGGACAAAGTCAAATCGAAAGAATTAAAGATAAAAGATGGTTAGGATTAAAAGTTGGAAAATGTATTGAATTTGAGGGTTGAGATTCATTTTCCATGATGACATATTTGTAAATATAAAACATGTAGAAGGGCAAAAATAATGAATAACTTTTGAAAAAAGTTGGTGGAATGTACATGTGGCGAAGAGAAAAAATATTGTGTTTTGCTTTCAGCAAAATGAAAATTATCATAACTATCTACATCGTTATCGGATTTTGGTAAAGTTAATATCGTTGAAATGCATTTTTAAAGATTTTTCCAACAAAATCAATGATCAACACAAGCGCTAAAATTTAAAAATATATATATTCTATAATTAACAACATATAAAGTATTTCACGTTTTTAATATTTTTCAAAGCAATGAGATGGGCCGATCATACCAGAAAAAATGACTCGGGCATCTTAATGCACATTTAAACAAAAACTCTAAACTTCATATTTTGGCGAATTCAAAGATTGGGGGAGAACCCAATCTTGGCGTTTAAATTTGTCCCCAACTGATTCAAATTTGTTTGAGTCTAACTCTAAAATATATAATATATATTTTACCTTAAAATAAATTTACACTTCAATACTGATTTAGAGCCAAAATGGGGATAGTGAAAGAGGTGTTCAGTACAAAATATTTAGCAAAAATAAAATTATATGAAGTACCAACAGCAAGGGACATACTTTGGTATATAAACAGGGTGGGGCAGAGCTACACTGTGGAAGGGTTGGTGCCCAAATTCCCAAAATCTGTCATAGTTTACACTTGCAACTCACTAGAACAACCAATAAAAGTTAAGGTGTAGGGCTCTTTTCTATGGTAAAAACCAAGTGTGGGCCTCAAAATCAAGAAAATCAACTACATGTATATGTATATATTTTTTAATTTTTACATTTGATATGTTAATTATAAATCAAAGTTTATTCTTGTTTGTTTAACTATTAAGAAAATTATATTTTATTTGTTTGTTATATTGTTGAATCTCAATTTCAAATATTCCTTTTCCTTAATAATTTTAGGAAATAAATATACATAATTAGCATGAGTTCATAAAATAACATAATACGCTTCTTTAAAAAGTTATAATAGTGTCCCACCTTAACTAAATTTTTGGCTCCATCCCTAAATAGCAAAATTAGGTTATATTAGTGATCACCACTACTACTTGTCTGTTGTAATAAAATCTTGCCATAACGGTCCAGAAAAATACAATTATCCAAAGGGGAATATGCTTTAACCAAATAGTTTTGTTAGATTGCGCAATAAATTCATGCCTCATTCTCAGGAGCAATAATAAGGGAGAAATTTTCCTCAATTGTAACCCCACAGAAATGTCATTCTTTATCAATCCATCCTTTCCGTTGGTCATACTAACATTTTGATTACAACTCTGATCAAGAATCTCCAAAAGTTTGATTACAATGTTTCTTCACAACCATTACATTTTCTGTGCATCCATAAATTCCAAATAGGAGAGGGGTGGGTCATTCGACACCCAGAATTATAGAACCATCTTCCTTGATTCAAGGACTGTAAATAGCAGTAAATTTATCATTCAAGGAGATTTCAGGACAGCAAATGTCGTTCCATAAAGAGACACTCTCACTAGAGAAGACCTCATAAGAAGTGTGAGGGAAAAAGGTCTGCCAATAATAGGACTGAACAAAAAACCGATTAAACCGACCGAACCAATTTAAACCGAACCAATCGATTCGGTTTAAAAAAATTCAAAACCGAAGTGGTCGGTTCGATTTTCGGTTTCTATGTGATTTTAACCAACCAAACCGAACTGACTGAATATATATAATAAATAATATATATTTTATATATAAATAATACAATATGTTTAAAATAGTCGGTCGGTTCGGTTTTATTTCGGTTTTGATTTGATTTTAGTTGGTTCGGTTCGATTACGGTTTACATAAATTATAATCGATTCGGTTTCGGATCGGTTTTGTTAATGGTCGGTTCGGTTTGGTTTGAAAATTTTAAAACCAATCTAAGTTGGTTCGGTTCACGGTGTAGGTGAAAAACCGAACCCCCTAGCCAATAATGATGCATTTCCAAATTGATGAATTTAGTGTTCTTCATCCAACACAACCTGTTTTGCCTATATTTATCTGAAATTACTTCCTTCCATATTGAGTAAGTTTCATAGCAAACCTCCAAATCCATTTCGTTAGCTGAGCTTCATTGAACAATCTAATATTTAAAATATCCAATATCCAGACATCTTTGGGGAAGCAAAGCTTGTCCCAGGCTATAAAATGATTTTGTAGTTCTAGGTAGAACCCCATAAAAAGTTTCTCGTCAACATCTCCATTTTCGGTGGAATACCTGGGAGAGTTAATCAATATAATGCAACCCGCCTTCAAGAGGAATCTTCACTTCCAAGTGACCCATTAATGGATCACCTTTCAACTCACCCATTAATGGATCCTAGAGAAATATTACAAATAAAAGAGAAAAACAAAAAGTACGGCTAATATCATCGTTACCCTATTCATACGACTAATCAAGACAGAAAAGGTGAAAAGACTGGAGATAAAAGATCACAGAGAGCAGCTAAAGAATGGAGAGAAAAGAAAGAAAGAACATTAGAGAACAACAAAAAATAAGAGCTGCACCTTTGTCTATCGGGAATCTTTATTATTAATTTGTTGCCTTATTTTTTGATTTTTGACATTACTTTTATAGATAGGTTGACATCTTATGTTGACTACAATATACATTAATCTTAAATTTTGGTCTCAAACAAGTATCAGTTAGAGGGGCAGAGACAAAATTGGTCCTGATTAATCTCATCCTAGACTGATTAGGGGTCCAACTAACAATATAACTACATAGCTAATCCACTGATTCTTCACAAGAATAAAGATGGTCCTCGTAAAAAAATATTAATACTAACCGTTTTGAAGCAACGACATCTGCCTCATCAAAGAATATTATACTTGATGCTGCAAGGCGAGCTCGTTGGAATGTATTACGCAATAATGCTTCTCCCTCTCCAACATACATCGAGTACAACTCTGCACCACTGAGAAAATATATGGACTTCAAAACATGTAAACCCAATAAAACTACTGAATTTTTTTAGACAAGTTACCATCTGCTGAAACAAACCGTCGATATCAGAAGGGTCCCATTAAATGAAGATAAAAAAAGCAAACTGTTATACTATTGACAAGATGCTTGATTTCAATCAAGAAGTCCATGACAACTTGATTTGAGGCTGTGAAGATAATAGACCAATAACAAAAGCACGCATATGTATGAGTCTGCTCTACCATTTTCTTTCTCCTGTATGTAAAGTGCCATTTGCATGTAAACATAATTGAATGATGCACAATTTTAATGTTCTGGAATAAGATTGCTCGCAACGTTGAAATCATTTGAAACGCAAGGACTTCGGACAGGATGTTGTAGGTGGTGAAAATAACGTGCATATATATAATTGTGAGGCCACCAACAGGTTACAGAGTAACACCACAGGCATGATAAATGATTGTGAGGCCTCCTCTTAGTTACAACAATAACCAAAAACAAGTTCTAGTCATAAGAGAAGAAAATAGATACAACCTCAATGAGAAAAGTGAAGCTTGGGCTGCATGAGCTGCGGCTTTAGCAAGGGTAGTCTTTGAGCAGCCTGGAGGACCATGCTAAAGAATCCCAAGTGCTGGTGATATCCCAAGCCTGGTAAATGTATCGGCATGCTTTATTGGCCACTCAACTGCTTGCTAGAGCTTCTTCTGCCGTGTTAAGATATTATTTGAAGATACAAATGTTTCAATAACTGAACAGGGTCACCAAGGGAAAACTGACCTTCAAATCATTTAATCCTCCGATATCTTCCCATGACACCTTTGGGATCTCCACAGTAACACCTCTAGTAATGCTTGGACCAACCACTGATCTAGCATGGTTCCAATCGTCTACTGTTAACTGACAAAGACCTCCATCGTTTGTTCCATTTGTAGACCTCTGTGATGCAGATAGTGTAGCCTCACGACATAAAGCCTCCAAATCGGCTCCAACATATCCATTGCAAGATACAGCTATAGCTTGTAGGTCAACATTGGGATCCAAAGGAAGTTTCCTTGAATACAGCTGCAACATATTAAGACTATAACTTATGCACATGCCAAGTGTTTTGAGTTCAATGTACCGGACCCAGCCAAGTCTTTAGTAGTTCAAGTCTGCTCAGCTGTATTCCTACGAACACAATTTGAAGTTTATGATTTACACCTACTTTTAGAATTTGAAGACGCTCATCTTCACTGGGAGTCGTAACTTCAACTTCGGCATCAAATCGCCCAGATATTCATAAGACCGGATCAATCGTGTCCACTCTTGAAGACCACGGACCAAACAATAAGTAATATTAATCCAAATGATTAACCAAAAGAATATTTCAAAAATTGTGATGTAAGAAAGCTTCAAAATGATACCAATTTTTCTTTACCTATTCATAAATTACTGATAAGATCTATACCGTAAGGAAAAAGATAAATGTTACTGACTGACTGCAGACTATATGTAGCGCTCGTGAGGATTTTGGGGTTGTTCTAAAGAGCTTGCGTAATGTCCTCCCTTGTTGAACTTTATGATGACATGTACCTCTGTTTAATTATCTTTCAAGCCAGTTTCACCACTTTATGTACTATATATAATTTGGAGTGGGTAAAAGGTTCACATAGAAGATTCTGAAGTACTAATCTGCAACTCCTATTTCTTGGTAGATCTATAACCAAATTGGTTCTGGAGTTGATGAAATGACAGTGGTTAAGTTAAAGGGATTCTCTCCTTTGAGAAGAACAATGTTGAACTTAAATCAACGTAGTTATTGAAAGTCAGTTTCAAGTTCATATCAAAAATATTTTGTAGCATGATTACGCAACCTTCATTAAAACATTGTCAAACTCAACTACCACGGCATTAAATAATAAATATACAAAACCATGCACCAAAGTAAATATATGATTACCGTTTCTTTTAACATCAAACAAAATCCATTTTTTCAGAAAACAAGCAAGCCAAATTTAGATATGCATGGTAGCAAAATAGATTTAACACATGCAAATATACAAATCAGCGTTCTGAGTTTAGAACTATTTTATTACCTGTTTGTTGATGCCACAACAACAACGTGTGAAGAACTTGACAAAGGCTTATTAGCATCCATCAACGCGAAAAGTTGAGAAGCCACATGGATGTCCTGCCCTCTCCTACATACACACGTATGATAATGATCTAACATGCGAGCTCTAAAAAACAACTATAATTGCAGAGAAAAGATTAGATCAAAATTCAAGAGCTCACAGCAAGCTAAAAAGTTAATGCCTTTGTAGTGAATGTGGATGAGAGAAACTTTATGAACAACTACACAATTAATACAGGTCTGGGATCAATGGTTTTGGAAGTAGCCAATCATATATCTTGCTGAGGGTAAAAACAAGGATTAGACAAATGAATCATGATGGCTAAAACTTGAGAAATGGGAAATAGTCTAATAGATAGATGCACTTTAACCAAGAGTTTCTTATCTTTCAAATTCTCGTATAGTTTCAGCGACAACGAATCTCCCAACAGATTGAGGCTCAGCATTCAACACAATGAGTACCTCGGAGGGAACCCATCATTCAAAATAATAAAACTAGTTAAATACTTATTGATCAAATTATACATGAAAACAGATAACGGGATGAGCTGTCAGGACTTCTTAAATTTTAGTTCATCTTTCATTCTGTTTTTCCCAAATTTGTTTCTTGTTTATGCAGAAATACAGGAAGAGAGAAGTGAGGTAGATTTTTTTATTTATTTTTATATCAATAAAATGACAACAAAAACTATATTAAAAATGAGAGTGAGAAGCTTGCAGAAACAAATGGGAGATTACACATTGTCACATGCTACTATTGGGTGGTAGCATTATACGACAGTGGAAGGGTCCATGCGGCGTGTTAGCCAACATACTCGATATGAATCGAACATATGATCATGGATGAGCCATGAGACTGAAGCTTCCCAAAGTCTTTTGTCCAATCCTCATAATACTCAAATAGGAGGATACCGTATCAAGGAACTTGGCCATGGCTTGCCAAGAACCAAACTAGGCACACTCGACCCATGAGGATACGAGATGGCCAAATATGTCAGACATGAGCATGGCCTTGGCATACACAAGTCAAATAGCGTATTGCCATGAACTGGACCTTACTCATATCCAACAGCCTACTCTCAATTTCCACTATAGGAGTACCTCTATTCCCAATGCATAGAGGGACCCACGATTACCCCTTCAAATGTCATGAGCGGCCTAGGGGTTGTGCTCCGAAAAGGCTCATCCTATACCATAAGCCGACTGACTACTCACAGACTAGTTATGCAAGGTTGAGCAAAGCATGGCAGGCAAACTAGCAAGCTTTACGCCTATAGTAGATGCTAAATATTTGAGCAGTTTCCAAAATGGTACATTGAAATTCAAGACAACCAAGAATCACTTCAAAGGCTGAATGCTTCTCGTGATCCGCATGGCCAAAACCCAATAGCTTGAGTTCAAGGAAGCACAGTCTTCAGAAAACTTGTCGTACACGCATCCGACACTTATTCGACACCGACACGCGTCGGACATATGGTCAACGTGTCAGCAGGTGTCAGACACATAGTCAGTGTAATCAACATGTCGGACACGCCTTCAACACACCCAAAACTTGGTTAGAACTCGACAACAGACAACCAACTTTATTTTATTTTTTACTCTTAGGTGCGTGCATATAACCACCTAAGTTGAAGGTTGTTAATCAATCTAAAGTGAAAAACTTTCAATTGTGATGCAAGATAAAGACGGCGATGAAGCATAAAGGTAGTCTATGTCTTTTCTTCTTTCATTTGCTTCTTATCTCCTCTACTTTTTCTTGCGACAGAGTGTCATCTTCTTCTCCACTTTTTACATATTATTTTCTATGTTTTTCTTCATGTTCTTTTTTTTTCCAACACAATTTTTACTACATTTTCATCCTTCTTGTTATTTTTTACTTAAATTCAATCTCTATTAGATTATTGTTTATGTTGATATGATTTGTAAAAAGAAAAAGTATGATGTGTCGCCATGTCCCGAGTCCAAATTTTTGGAAAATTGTCGAGTCGGCGTGTCATGTCCATGTCCGGGACGACACACGTGCCCGTGTTTGTGCATCCTTGCTTGAGTTCAACATGATAACCTAGCAAAGCTCAGACATGCATGAACATCCTATGTGCATCCATCATATGCTCATCAATCGGCATTAGCATAGTCATGTTGAGCCTCTGTCGGGACCAAGTTCTTGACAAGCAGCAATACAAGTTTTGCTCAATGTACTCGTCGAGCAGTTGAATCATAGTAACTTGCTACCCCCTACACACGTACACATATTACTCTAGTTATACACTCCCCCTTGATTCCCCCAAAGCCAAACCAAAGATTGGATATTCTTACATAAATCTCCTTCGCTCTGCCTTTATCCTCGACAACCCTACCATTTTTATCTTTCCATAGCACGCAAATGTAGTAGTCAGCAAGTGATCACAAATCCAATTTCCCCCAAAGATTCATATTTTTTCCAATGAAACACCCATTGAACAACTAAACTCATGGGAGGGGTGCCTCCATGTTGACCAAACAAAGACTGCCCGAATAAGAGAAGGGGGGTTAAGGACAAAGTGATGGATGGATTCAAATGGTGAGCCACAAAGAATGCATCTATCTACCCATAGCCATACCTATACCTTACCTCCTCCTATCAAATGGTTTACTCGTGTGTGCCCATGTGAGATTGACCAAACTAGCAAATTTGCTCTTAGGGAAGCAAGCTTGTGAGTCAAACAAGGATTTTTTCTATTTTTTTTAAATGGACTTTTTTTTAAAAAAAATTGGACTTTATTAATTCATGCCCGAAGGCTACATGACTGACCCTATAGGATTAACCAAACCAGGCCCAAAGGCTACAATATTGTTGTCACTTAATATCCCTATCGCCTCCATCTCGCATAAGACTTGCTTTCACTTCGGTCCATCGCCTCCACCTTGCATGAAGACTTGTTTTTGCTTCGCTCCGGTCTTAGTCCATCTAAGCAGCTGCATTCAATACCCGAAGGCTTATCAATGGCAGAACAAATGTGCTTATAATAATTGGACGAAAACTCACAAAATCCTAACTGATGAGTCTCGAACCCGTGACCTCTCACAAGGAGAGTGGATGTCCGACCAACTAAGCTACAATTGGACTAAATGGATTTATTTGTAACTAAATCTGCTCTGTGAAATCAAGTTGAGATATGAGAAATCAAAAGTTGACTTAAGACTAAATCTACTATTTTTGTAACCCCAAACCAAATCATATTTGTAATCTAACACTATAACACAATGAAATTGAGGAAAAACCTAATCTAATATAATTGAGTATTTGATTATTAGTTAGTTTATTAGTAGTATTTGAGTTGAGCTTGCTAAGGTCTAGGATTAAGGTTACTTAATTGATTGTAAGTTATTGGCAATAAAAGTAAGGCATAAAGCAATTATTGTAAATGTGTTGAATGATTATGAAGATTTAAGTTACTAATTATCTTTTGTTTTCATAATTGTAGATTTATTCTTATATTTTCTATGTTATTATAATAGCCGAAATTGGTTCCATTGATTGTATGCTGAAACAAACCAAGAACACGACATATGCATAAAAGAAGACCTTGAAGATGACCGAGGATGAGAAGACAAATGCAGTGGAAGGTTGAAAGAGAGACCATGCAAACTTACTCGAAGATGAAGTTGGAAGAAATGCATCAAATGTACAGCCTCAAAAGAGAAAAGACAAGTGTGTCAAGGAAGAAGAGTAGGCTAAACCAGTGTTGTTAAGGCGGAGCGGTGAAGTGAGGCGTCCGCCTCAGCCCATTTACAGCTTAAAAACCAAAAGCCTATTATAGTCCACTTGTCTTTTAAGGTTATGATTACGCCCAAACAATACACGCGGTCAATTGCAGTAAAGAATGGGGTGTCGATCCCACGAGGAAAAACGATCTACAAAATAAGGTTAAGGAAAGCAAACTATGCGAAACTAAAGTTAATAAATTCTAACAAATTTAAAATACGAAATTGAATTTAATTTAATGAAAATTAAGTTTGGAAAAATCACAAGGTTCCAAGAATCCCTCCTAGACTTCACACGCTAACTAGTGTTGATTCGCTATGATGACTCAACTACGTGTTTCACATCCCAAACGACGTAATCAGAAAAATAATCTTTTAACCATTAATATACCCTAATGTAAATGAATTTAAAATTTCACTTCTTCTAAGAAAACACAAAGGTTTGTCATATGTGATATCTTAAACTTACGATATATCCGGAGACAATACCGTAATAAATGACAATCACATATAACTAACCTACCGGAATCAATTAATCTTTAAACATTCCACACATAAGAAAAGCGTGACTAAGCTTATATGGAGAAGAAAAGATAATCACCGGAGTAATAAAAATCTACGAAGAAATCTATGAAATCTCTGTCACTAAAATAACATAAATTTCTATATTAAATAAAAGTGAGAATCATTAAACATCATTATTCATCGTGACCACTTAAAGCGAATCAATTACTAATCTAGTGTGTTACATCTAGGAGTTCACCTCTTCACCTTGCGTGGGGTTTAGTGACTCATGGTGGTGGTAGTCACAGCATCACTGGATGAGGAATCCATCACTTCCTGTACGCGCACGAATCCCGAGAAAAAACAACTAAAAAGACTCTGTGGTGGCTCTTACAAGTTCTCGGGGCGTCAATAGCCAAAAACCGTTTTTCAAACCTGAAAAACAGAATTTCCCGCCGAATTCGCGCTGCTCTCCCTGGTTCGTCTTCTCCAGCGCGACAGCGCCTGCCCCGCCTCCGTTCTCCGCTCCTCGCGAACTTCCTCTCCTCACGACCGGGTCATGTACCTGAAAGAACAAAGAGAAGGTGAGAGAACAATGGAATCAACACAAACCGCGAAGGAAGACGAGAAACAGGGAGCTCCCTGTTTCGCGGTGGTGTCAAGTCTGTCGCGGTGGTGGTGGTGGTTTGTGTGGTCTGTTTCGGCGGTGGTCGACAGAGAGAGAGGATTGGAGGAGGGAGAAATCGTGGAGAAGAGAGAAAGCGGAAAGAGGGCGAGGAACAGGGAGTGAAACAGGGAGGTGCCCTGTTTCGCGGCGGTATTGTGCGCGCGGTGGTGGCGGTGGTGTTCGAGTGATGGTGGCGGTGAGAGAGATGGTGGTGGCGGCTGTGTTCTGAACAGAGAGGACTGTGGCGAGGTGAAGGTGGCGAGGTTGATGTTTGTGTTGTGAAACAGGGTGGTTAGTGACGGTGGTGACGACGGTGGCTGGTTAGTGGCGAGAGCGGCAGGGCTCTGCCTTGGTGGAGGTGGAGATGGTGGCTGGAAAATAGAGGAAGAAAACGTGGAAGAGAAGAGAGTCTTCAAAGAGAAGGCAATAGATAAACCTAAATAGGGTTTCCCTATTTCCTTGTTAGGCTGGGTTTAGGATTATAGCTTTCTGGGCTTGGGCTTGAGCTTGGGTTTGAGCTCGGTTAAAGTAAGCTGGGTTAGGCTTAGATGTGTGAACCACTCTTTTGTACCACCGCTAGAATCGACGAATCAATCATTTTCTCAAATTTGTCGCCTTAATGCGACTTTATCGTTCACGCGCGCAGATTCCTACAAAAACATAAAAGTTGAAATAATTAGAATAAAATATATTCATTGAAGCACTAACATATATAAATTAAGGGTCATAATTTGTAATAATTATGTGTATATCAAATACCCCCAAACCTATATTTTGCTAGTCCTCGAGCAAAACAAAATAAAGAATAAAATCCTAACTCACTTTCGTAGGAATCACGGTTGCACTTACCTTAACGTGCAACAAGGCTTTAAACCTCTAGATTACCTCTAGAGGACGAGTTATAGTCTCGTGAGGGTTTCCAGAAATGCTACCCCCAAACATTACTGACTCAATAAAACAAAATCTATTTTCTAAAAACTTAATGCAAAAACGTGAGCATTCTTCTTTATTTTCCTTAGAGTAATTTTCTAATTGCTTAGTATTCGAGAAAAACAACAAACTAAAACTATCACAAAAGTATATCAATAGAGTACAATAATTTAACGGTATCTAAAGGTTAAATGAATTTCATAATCATTCTCAACTCGAAGTGTGTGTGTGTGAGGAGCCTTATCAACATAACTCTTCATCTCATAGTAAAGATGTGACAAGATAACCATTAGAAAAGACGTTTCGACTACAATTTTCTCATGTCGCTCAGAGATTGGGCACTCAGGTTATATGTGAGGAAAAGAATATATTATGGAAAATGCAAACGTCTCACATATAGTTATCATGAAAAACGGAATTTTCAAAGAGTGAAATGAATATGATCTCATGGACCGGAATATTGATTACTTTTGAGAATGTTGAACCAAACACCATAGTTCTTGCCTATTCAATCTCCACATCTATTAAGCTAACTTTCACTTAAGATCAATCAGGTCTTTACTAGGTTATATTGGGGCTTGGATTATGGCAAACAATAATGGACAAAAAGGATACAAAAATTTTCTGAGAATGGATACACCCTTGAATAAAACATAGGGCATTGAAGAGCAAATCAATGTTGTACACCATTAACTTTTTCTTCATTATTTTCTTCTTCAATCACATATATTTTTTTTTTTTTGAAATGCTTTTCCCCATTGATACAATCCAACACTTTCAAAGGTCTCTCCCTCCTTCACGAAATTTTTTTTTTATTTGCCCATTCTATAAATATATCTCACCGGATACAGTCTCAGAAAGTTGGGTAAGGATAAAATAATAGAGGTATTACTCCTTGATTGGAGTAGGTATTGGGAATGGGGATCACAAAGAAAAGGCTATCTAAAGGCTCAAAGGGCTGCAAATGGATATTTATTATTGGGTAGGCTAAAAGGCTAAAAATGGTTTAAAGAAAGAAATGCCTATATCACTTCATAAGTTCTAGTTAGTACTAGGACATCTCAACTAAATAAAGCAAGAAGTTCTAGTGTAAAGATTCAATTTTTATGTCATTCTTAAAGCAATAAATAAGAAAATCAAGAATAATGAGATCATCAACGAAATAATGCGGACTCAAGAAAAATTAGAGTGTAATTAATAACCCTCAAGAAATAAAGAATGGCTCAAAACTCACAAGGGTTAAGTCTCCACTATTATTCTAAAGTTTTCTAGTTCAATACCTCACTAATCAACTTCAAATCATGTTGACTTGGCTTATAGTGCATGAATAGTCGAGTTGAAAAGTCTCACGAAATACATCTAACATAAGGATACTATCAAATATCATGTTTTCCACTAATATAACTATGTGACACGTGCTAGTATGTGTTTTCTCAAAATTAAAGCAACAAAATCATTCTCTAAAATTAAAAAAACTCAAAACCTCTTTTTTTTTTTTTTGAATTTTTTTTTTATTCACCAAGAGTTCGGATTTCAAATGCATTTTCAAGAAGATTTTACACAATTACCATAATCATCTAAGTATTCAATGGAGATTGAGTAGAACACAAAAATGACTCGGTTTAATTGTAAAATACGTTTTAAACTCAAAGATTTTTGAAAATTGCATAAAAAATCTAATAAACCACACCCCCAATCCTAAATCAAACATTGTCCTCAATGTATGAAATAATAATCATGACAAAGTAAGGCAAAAGAAAAGAGGAGGGTTAGAGTGATATTACCATGGTGAAGCTTTACCAATTTCAAATAGACAATGTCCTCACAGTCACCAAAATATAAGAAATTCATACCGACGAGAGAAAGGAACATATGGGATGAAGAGCTCCAAGTGACTCCAATAGCAACACCTAAAATAACCTGAGACACTAAAAGAAAAACATAAAAGCAACAACCTAAACTAAACTAAAATAATAATAATAATAAATGAAAAATAAAAACTGTTATGGAGCTAACGAGTATGAGTGAAACACAACTAAATAGGGTACTCGAAAATCAATCCAAACTAACAGCAAAGACACACAACTAAGGCTAGGCTGCCTCCTAGGAGCACTTGGTTTAACGTCGTCAGCCCGACATATATTCTCCCTCATGAAAGATATACTATGAAGTGACGAGGAATAACATATGGAACACGCACCTCAAAACCTAGTCTATGATATAAATTAGTCAAAAGGGTGAAGGAATCGTATACCAACAACCTGAAAAGTTGAGGATCAATCCATTCAAAGATAGCAACCACCTGATGTTTCTTCTTGATAGTGCATAGATCCTTGATGACCCTCGCATAAGTTGGTACCTATTTAAACACATGTGGCAAAGGTGAGTTAATTTTAACCTGGTTCAAGTGTTCTAGAATCTCACCATACATTTTTGAATTCGTTCCAGTAGGTTGTAGTGCTTGAGGAAAAGGAACTGAAACTGGAATGTTCTTGTTGGGCTCATCCTCAGGGATGCTCTCATTTGCACATGGGGAGGTGCTTATAGTTGTGGACGAGTTTGACCCATCTAAGATCTTACCACTCTGAGTAGCCATGGCATTAACCTCTTTGACATTCTGAGAGTCTGAAATAGAGGTTTGTGCCATAAGTTGGCCCTTCGGATTTGCTTGAGGTTGTGACGGAAATTGGCCCCAAGCTTGTACTGTTAATGAACTTGTCAACTTGCTTATTTGGCTTTTGATCTCCTTGTTCTCTTCTGCCAACTGTGTCAATGCAACCTTAATTTTTTTGATTAGTTTTACCTTGTGCCTCTATAAATGCATGTAATGTGTCTGATAAGGAACCTGTGTTAGATTGTGCATTGTATGGAGGTGCAGGGTATGACCTAGGTGGTTGTGCCTGTGGGTGTGTAGGTTGGTCGGCCTCAGACCTCCAGCCAAAGTTAGGGTGATCTCTCCAGCCAGAATTGTAAGTGTTAGAGAATAGCGAATAAGGCTTCTTGTACATCCCTAAGGTGTTACATTGTTCCTCATAAACCTCTCTCATCTCAGTCAAGGTTGGGCAATCCTGTGCGAAGTGTTCAACTCCCCCGCATATAAAACAGGCGTCATGTAGCTCAACTCTGGCAACAGTATGTGTGGGCTTACCATCCTTGGTCTTAAGTGTTTCTAACTCCCTAGTTACTTTATCCAATTGGGCTCTAAGGCTGTCCTCTTCCCTAAGTTGGTAGACTCCAGCTGGGCGTGTTCTATCTGTGCTCTCAGTAGCACTTGGACCAGTCCAAGTATGAGCCTTTTCAGTCAAGTCATTCAGGTACTCAATGGCCTCGTCAGGGTCCTTTTGCAAAAACTCTCCATTACACATCATCTCAAGGAACTGACGTTCTCTACTGGTGAGCCCCACATAAAAATAACTGACTAAGCGCCAATTCTCATACCCATGGTGTGGGCATATATTCAAAAGATCCTTGAACCTTTCCCATGCTTGATATAATGTCTCGCTATTCTTTTGAGTGAAGGTAGAAATCTGTCTCTTTAGACAGTTGGTTTTGTGGTGAGGAAAGTATTTATTAAAAAATGCTTGGGTCATCTCCTCCCACGAACCTAAGTGGTCTCTATTTCAACTCACACCTCCAATTTTTTTATATATATATATTTTTGATTAATTTTTAAATTTTTTTAAAAAAAAATTTGAAATAAAATAAAATAAAAATAAAGATAAAGATAAAAAAGAATTTATTTAATAATTATTTAAAAAAAATTAAAGATAAAGATAAAGAGTAACTAGGAAGCTAATTTTTTTTTATTTAATAAATTTTTTTATTTAATAATTTTTTTTCTTTAGAAATAAAATAAAAATAAAGATAAAGATAGAAATTAAACTGGACCAAAAACCTAAAAAAATAGAATAAAATAAAATAAAATGAAAAATGAGCAAGAAAGATAATACCCGAAACCTTCCTTGTAGAATGACGCTTGTTCCCCGACAACGGCGCCAAAATTTGATTACGCCCAAACAATACACGCGGTCAATTACAGTAAAGAATGGGGTGTCGATTCCACGAGGAAAAACGATCTACAAAATAAGGTTAAGGAAAGCAAACTATGCGAAACTAAAGTTAATAAATTCTAACAAATTTAAAATACGAAATTGAATTTAATTTAATGAAAATTAAGTTTGGAAAAATCACAAGGTTCCAAGAATCCCTCCTAGACTTCACACGCTAACTAGTGTTGATTCGCTATGATGACTCAACTACGTGTTTCACATCCCAAACGACGTAATCAGAAAAATAATCTTTTAACAATTAATATACCCTAATGTAAATGAATTTAAAATTTCACTTCTTCTAAGAAAACACAAAGGTTTGTCATATGTGATATCTTAAACTTACGATATATCCGGAGACAATACCGTAATAAATGACGATCACATATAACTAACCTACCGGAATCAATTAATCTTTAAACATTCCACACATAAGAAAAGCGTGACTAAGCTTATATGGAGAAAAAAATGATAATCACCGGAGTAATAAAAATCTACGAAGAAATCTATGAAATCTCTGTCACTAAAATAACATAAATTTCTATATTAAATAAAAGTGAGAATCATTAAACATCATTATTCATCGTGAACACTTAAAGCGAATCAATTACTAATCTAGTGTGTTACATCTAGGAGTTCACCTCTTCACCTTGCGTGGGGTTTAGCGACTCATGGTGGTGGTAGTCACAGCATCACTGGATGAGGAATCCATCACTTCCTGTATGCGCACGAATCCCGAGAAAAAACAACTAAAAAGACTCTGGTGGCTCTTACAAGTTCTCGGGGCGTCAATAGCCAAAAAACCGTTTTTCAAACCTGAAAAACAGAATTTCCCGCCGAATTCGCGCTGCTCTCCCTGGTTCGTCTTCTCCAGAGCGACAGCGCCTGCCCCGCTTCCGTTCTCCGCTCCTCGCGAGCTTCCTCTCCTCACGACCGGGTCCTGTACCTGAAAGAACAAAGAGAAGGTGAGAGAACAATGAAATCAACACAAACCGCGAAGGAAGACGAGAAACAGGGAGCTCCCTGTTTCGCGGTGGTGTCAAGTCTGTCGCAGTGGTGGTGGTGGTTTGTGTGGTCTGTTTCGGCGGTGGTCGACAGAGAGAGAGGATTGGAGGAGGGAGAAATCGTGGAGAAGAGAGAAAGCGGAAAGAGGGCGAGGAACAGGGAGTGAAACAGGGAGGTGCCCTGTTTCGCGGCGGTGTTGTGCACGCGGTGGTGGCGGTGGTGTTCGAGTGATGGTGGCGGTGAGAGAGATGGAGGGAGATGGTGGTGGCGGCTGTGTTCTGAACATAGAGGAATGTGGCGAGGTTGATGTTTGTGTTGTGAAACAGGGTGGTTAGTGACGGTGGTGACGACGGTGGCTGGTTAGTGGCGAGAGCGGCAGGGCTCTGCCTTGGTGGAGGTGGAGATGGTGGCTGGAAAATAGAGGAAGAAAACGTGGAAGAGAAGAGAGTCTTCAAAGAGAAGACAATAGATAAACCTAAATAGGGTTTCCCTATTTCCTTGTTAGGCTGGGTTTAGGATTATAGCTTTCTGGGCTTGGGCTTGGGCTTGAGCTTGGGTTTGAGCTCGGTTAAAGTAAGCTGGGTTAGGCTTAGATGTGTGAACCACTCTTTTGTACCACCGCTAGAATCGACGAATCAATCATTTTCTCAAATTTGTCGCCTTAATGCGACTTTATCGTTCACGCGCGCAGATTCCTACAAAACATAAAAGTTGAAATAATTAGAATAAAATATATTAATTGAAGCACTAACATATATAAATTAAGGGTCATAATTTGTAATAATTATGTGTATATCAGGTTAAGAGGGGGGTATTTAGAGTTTTAGACAAGAAAACGACTCCTTGGGGGCTATTGTTGTTGTTGTGTGTGTGTTCTTTTCCTTCTAATCAGGTTCCTCTTCTTCAAATTAGGTGTTGCCTCCTTCCTGTGTTTTTTTTATATGATCTGTTCTGCAGCTTCTGCTGTGTATTTTTTATATGATCTGTTCTATTGCATTTTTTTAATGACCCGTTCTACTCTTTTTATATCATCTGTTCTACTCCTTTTTTAATGATCTTTTCTGTGTTTTTTTTATATGATTTGTTCTGTTCTTTTTTATATGATCTATTCTGCTACGTTTTTTTTCTTCACAATAAATAATAATAAATAATATTTCAGTGTATGGATCATAATATTTTAGTATATGGATCGAAATTTGGTGCAAATTTTCAAAGTTAAACCAATGAGAACTATTGGGTGATGCCTCACCAAATTGCAATTTTTCAAACACTGTTTCAAATTCAACCAGTAATTTTCTAAACACTGTTTCAAATTTCCAAAGTTAAACCAATGAGAAGTTGATGAACTAGTTTACATTATGCTTTGATGTTTTCTTGTTTGCTTCTTTTTTAGTGATTTAGTGGATAGGCAAGTTAAGTACACTTATGTAGTGCATCTTTTTGCTACGCTATGCAACTTTATTATGTTTTCATTTCAATTCTAAATAGTTGAATGATTTTTTGTACATATTGGCATATGCAAGTTATCAAAATGATGATGAATATTACTTATCTAAATGTGTTTCCATTTATTATAATAAAAAATCTTTAAAAAATGTTAAAGACCGCCTCAGTGAAGTGAGGCGTCCGCCTCGCCTCTGAGGCATTTTCAAGCTCATCCGCCTTAACTGCATTAGGCTAAACAACGAGAAGAAATGCAACAATGGCTACAAAGGGGTGCACGTTGTATGTGAGCAGATAAAGCAGGACGCCAGAACCAGCAACCCACATCGCCATCAACATCCCCTACGATCGGCATGAGTTTCGTCCAGTAGCAAGGCGTCGCCGCTAGCAGCACAAACTCGATCGCCCCCACCACAGGTGGCTCTCTGCCGGACGTGGTTGCGTTGAGCATCCAACACCCCCATCCAACCCTCTCTACCGATCCCACACACCACCCCGCCCTTTCAGCCACCCTACTCGTATCCTTGGGTGGGTTTCTTCCACAATCACACACATTTGGACATCACCATCTCTGCGTCCTCATCCTGAAACTCTTGCCCTTAATCCGTATGTCATCGTTGTGCCTTCCCAGCAACTAAACACATTGGGCCAAGCTGTCTTCGACCTCACTTCTGGTAGTTGGTTGAATCTGAGCTTTCTACCCCATTATCAACCTCCCCATCAATCCAACTTACCTCCAACTCATCCAGTTATCCACAAATCCCTCTACTAACTCCCAAAAAGAAGATCAAGGGCATTTTGGCGTTTATCCGCTATTCATCTGAGTCCTCAGACATTGGGTAAAAGACAAGCAGAGAGATTCACATCCACCATGGACACATCAATCTAATACTGTGAGAGCACCTTGGGGTAGATGCAAAGGCATAGGAAGGGTTGTATTGCAGCCTTTCCGTACACCTCTGTCGGGTGATCAGGCGTTTGGGGGTGGTCCCTATGAGGAGAATGACCAATTTGTGAGATCGTTGATTGTGATGGAACCACAAGATGACCTTGGATTGAAGTTAGATGTTCATGTTTACGAAGGTAGTGAATTTGGGAGATACTTCCGTGAACTGGTTACTTGAGATAGATCCCATTCTGAAATTTAATAATGTGAAAACCGAAGTGGTCAAACGATAGCCACAAAATTGGAGACATCAAACCTATGGTGGCAAGAGGAGTGCATGACGTAGCGTCATGCGCTTACCCCGTGTTACAACATGGGATGATTTACATGACTTGATACGTTCATCCTTTGTATGTTAGATTACGAATGTGCTTTTTTAGTAGATTGATGGTCGTCAATCACGTGGACACACAGTCAATGAGTGCATGACATGCACTCTTGAAGCTTGTCAAACTGAGAGGGTGATTTAATTGAATGATTAATTATTAGCAGTATTTGGACACTAGCCATAATTAAGGTTAGGGTTAGTTAATTGCTTGCTAGGTAAGCTATTAGCAAGATAAATAAGCCATTGTGGACGGCGGTGAAAAATTAGGCGGTCGTCCTTATAATCAACTGGCTACATCAGACTTTTCTAGATGTATCTCGAGCTGCGGACTTACAGATTGTGGTTTGAAGGACCAAAATTTACTTGGTGTAACAACCAAAGAGGAGATGACAGAACTTGGGCTCGACTGGATCGTTTTTTGGGTAATGCAGACTGGTCTATTCTTATGCAGCATTCGCGAGTTGATCATCTCCTTCGGGTGTGCTCGGATCACGCTCCACTGCTTCTTTCTTTGCCTCTGACACAGAGGGTAGGTATGTCCCCTTTCAGATTCCAAAATATGTGGTTAACTCATGATGATTTTTGGATTTGTGGACAGAAACTGGAACTCTTCGGTAGGTGGTTTTGGGAATATGTTTAACGTGGCCATGAAACTTAAGCGCCTTAGAGGAGCTCTGAAAATATGGAATAAAGAAACTTTTGGCAACATTTTCAGCACTATTCGAGGATTGGAAGATGAGATTGCCCGATTGGAATTCAGTCTAATGCAGGGTTGGGATACAAATGATATGGTTAATCTGAATAGATGTCAGGCTGAACTCAAACTGGTTCTGGTAAGAGAAGAAATTTACTGGCAACAAAAATCAGGAGAAAAGGAGTTTAAAAAAGGAGATGCATGCACTAAATTTTTCTTTGCTTCTGTCAAAACCAAGCAAAAAAGGCGAAGGATAACAAAAATCCAAAACAGGGCAGGGAATTTAATCACGGATCCGAGAGATATTATTTTAGAAGCGAATAATTTTTTTGAAGCTTTGCTTTCAGCAGGAGGATATCAAGAGGATCTAGAACTTATGGAGTGCATTTCGCGTTTGATAAGGGCGGAGGACTGTGATTCAATCATGAAGTCTCCGAATTTAGAGGAAGTCCGACAAGCTGCTTTTAGCATTCCACATGATAGTGCACCGGGCCCGGACGGCTTTACATCTGGTTTCTTTCACAGATGCTGGGATATTATTGGTCTGGATATTTGGAAAGCCGCGCAGGAATTTTTGATTGTCAAGCGATGTCAGGTAGCTTATCTTCTAATTTTTTAGCTCTTATTCCTAAAATTGAAGAGCCCGTTTCTTATTCTGATTTTAGACCTATCAGTCTGTGCAACGTGGTTTATAAAATTTTTAGTAAGATCCTTTGTTTGAGGTTGGGGAAGATACTCCCAAATATTATTTCTTTAGAGCATGGGGCTTTTGTCCAAGGGAGACTTATCTCAGAGAACATTGGCTTGGCACAAGAATTAATGAGGGAGATTGGTAAAAAAGTGATTGGCAATAATGTAATTTTTAAGCTGGATATGGAAAAGGCGTATGACGGAATTGAATGGGGATATCTATTGGCGGTCCTTCGTAAATTTGGTTTCAACAACAGAATATGTCATCTGATTTCAAATTGCGTAACTCAATGGGGTTTTTCGGTGTTGCTGCAAGGCAAGTATGACGGGTATTTCAGATCCTCCAGGGGTCTTAGACAAGGCGATCATCTCTCCCCTTTGCTCTTTGTCATTGCTGCGGAAGTTCTAAGTAGAGGACTCTCTCGAGCTTTTCGTAGAGGGGAAATTGGTTTTTATCATGCTCCAAGGACGACCTCCCCGATTACTCATCTCTTATATGCTGATGATTCACTGGTTTTCTTGAATGGTAGGAAAAAATCCATTGCGGAATGTATGAAGTTTATTGATAGATACTGTCGGGCATCAGGAGAGAAAATTAATACGGCCAAAAGTTCGTTCATGATTGATGAAAAAGTGAGTGCAGAAAAACTTATCATGATCAGATTATGGACAGGCTTTTCTTACAAACAGTCCCCGTTCACGTACCTTGGAGTTCCCATCTATCAAGGCAGATGCAGAATTCATTATTATGATGATTTGGTTAATAAGATCCACAATAGAATTCAAGGCTGGAAATCACGATTGTTGTCGCCTGGGGGGAGATTGACTTTGATCAGACATGTCCTTTTGTCTATGCCGATTTACACTATAGCAGCTACAGTGGTACCTATGAAGGTTTTGCATTCTATTCAAAAATTGATTGCAGATTTCTTTTGGGGAGATCATGACGGGAGACATAAACGGAAATGGATTGCATGGCAAAAAATCAGTGTTATTAAGGAAGAAGGTGGATTAAATGTTCGAAATCTGGACGACTCTATTAAGCTTTTCGAATTAAATCCCTTTGGAATCTGATAAATTCCAACTCTTTATGGGCAAATTTCTTAAGGAAAAAATATTTTAAGCCAGGGGTTCCAATCCGAAAGCAGGAGCTTAAAGTTGGGGCTTCACCTTTCATGAAAGAGTTGCTGATGCATAAAAATTTCATAGTGGAAAATTCCACCTGGAGGATTACTCGAGGTAGCGTCAGTTTCTTTGAAGAACAATGGGCTATGGATGAACTATTTATAAAGAATGGGGAAGCGGATACTAATGATACTTGGCCTTCCTTACGGTTTATGAGCATGGATAACTTCAGAATGCTAACTCCGGGAATGCAAAGACGCGCTCAAGAGGCTTATAAGACAATAGGGAAAGGTGATGACGGCGATCGAGACACCAGAATTTGGATGCCCACTAATGATGGTATATTCTCTATCAACTCTGTTTGTAAAATCCTAGGTGGTAGAGGGACACCTGATGATTTCTGGGATTGGATATGGCACCCTCTTTTGCCTTCTAAAATTTTCGTTTTCACATGGAAAATTATTAAAAGGGCTATTCCCAATGGTGAAATTAGAAGAATTGGTTTTCAGTTGGCTTCTAAATGCGGCTGTTGTGTTCATTCTGCGGAGGAAACTATAAATCATCTTTTCTTGGAGGGTGAATTAGCATGTAGAGTGTGGAGACATTTCGACTTGATTTTTGACATTCACGTTCATAGGCCGGTTGAAGTCTATACCATGTTAAAGGCGTGGTTTAGGAAGGCGAACAAATCTACATTATCAGGTACCCTCATTCATCTCACTCCTCTTTTTGTTTTATGGGAGCTATGGATTCAGCGAAACAGAAAACTTTATGATGGGAAGGAGTGCTCTTTCAGCTATGTAATCATTAAAGTGTATCACTGGATCAAATGTGTTGCAAAATTTTTCAATCCTAAATCAAAGGAAAATAATGGGGCTTTGCTCACTAGATTGGGTATCCAGGAAACCAAAGTAACTCTGACTCCGCCCCGGGTGGTATATTGGACTTTTCCTCCTATAGGATGGTATGTGCTCAATGTGGATGGATCTTGTAGGGAGAAGACTATTTCTGGAGGTTTTGTTATTAGAAATGAAGAGGGTAACTTTGTGGCGGCTAGACAATGTTTTTTCGGAGAAGGAACAAATAATTCGGCAGAAACGAGGGCCTTGCTTGAAGGATTGAGATTTTGTGTTGCCCAGGGTGTCCGTCCATGTGTCATTCAAATGGATTCCATGGTGGTTAAACAATGGCTTTCCCAGCAAACAAAAATACCTTGGTTCCTAAGTAATTGGTGGAGGGAGATACGGGCGATGACAAAGGATACAGGGGTGGCAATGCATCCATGTGTTCAGAGAGACCAACTCAGTGGCTGATGCCTTGGCCATTTTAGCACAAAAGGAGCATAGTTCTCGTACTTATTCGTGGGGATCGCTTCCTAAAAGAATAAAGTCCCTAATTATTCTTGACAAGAATAAGACGACATATCTTAGACTTCCGGCTTTTAAATGTGCGTGAATTTCTTTGATACTAATTGGTTATGGAAGTATGAGGGTATTAGGAATCAATTTGGCGCGTGTGCTGGATCAGTGGGGATGAATTGGAGCAGCATATATCTGAAAAAACAGGGATATACTCTGTTTTGACAGGGCGACATACTGGAAAATTTGCGGGTTTTCAACGGTATAGCGCTGCCTGCATGCGGACAGCATGGCCTGCATTGCTGGACTGTTTCTTGTGCCCTGTTTCGGGACCGTTATGTCTTGCTGGACAGATTTATTTCTGGTTGGACGGCGTAATTTCAGCAGATCATGATGGTGCAATCTTGTATTCTGGCGAGGGCAAGACAATGTGGACTTGAAGTCTTATGTTTTAGCTCTCTGGACAGAGTGCTCTGCTTGCTGGACAGAGTACTCTGTCTCGTTTGGACAGCGTGCTCATTGCGTTTGGTTTTGGTTGCCGAATTTGCTTTTTCAATTTTCAAACTTTTGCAGTCTGCATGTGGAAGTGTTTTTTGGACAGCATATGCGGCTCGACTCTTGCAATCTGTTTTTTTGGACAGATTATGTGCTCTTTGGACAGACTCAGCGGTTTGGTTAGGTGTGGCAATGGCTCTTGCATTCTGCGGTATTTGGATGCTTGGATATGTATGGTTATTAGACAGCCTCTTTGTATGGAGAATAGTGTGTGCTATTATATAGGTAGTGTGTGTTTTTGTGCTAAAAAAAAAATAAAAAAAAAAGGATATCCACAAGAAATTTACTGTTTCAGAATATGTTGAAACTACGAATCTGAATGTGAAGCCTGGATAATTATTTTTTATTAAGTTAACATCTGAATGAAGTTCATATCGAAGGGAAGGTTATCCAAAAAAAAAAAAAGTAAAGCCATTATAGTAAAGGTGGTTGAATGATTACGAAGAGTTAAGTTATTAATTATCTTTTGTTTTCATAGTTGTGTGCCAATGCTCTCTAGAGTCAATATGAGAGAAAAATCCACTGATGGCATGTAGAGATATTAAATAAATCAGGTCCCATAGAGGGAAATGTGCCTTTCGAATTTTGATCTAGAGTTCATGATCCCTTTCCACAGCGACCACTAATAGGACATTGTTGTTGTATCAATTAGATTGGGAGGAACCGTATTTTTCTTTGATGATTTGCCTCCATAATGTCCCTTCCGTAGTACCATATCTCCGATGCTAGTTATGCTTTCTGAATTGATCTCATTTGAACCATCTCAGGTTGGGTATTTACCAATCAATTGCTTCCAAACTCACTGATTAATATATCTTACAATACAATAAAATAAAATAAATTAAGGTAATTTTTTTGTTTTTCCCTAGCCTCATCAAAACCATGCTCATACCAGCAAGTAAAGCTAGAGAAAAAGAAAGACGATCAAAGAGAAATCTATATTACAATTCGGAAATGGTGTTTGGGGTTGGAGATAAAAAACGATCAGAATTGAAAGTTGGGAAAAATGTTGATGGTGAAGATTCATATCAACAATAAGAAATTTGTAAATAAGTTGCAAGTAAAAATGCAAAGAAAATGAACAAAAATGTGAAAAAGTTGGTGAAATGTATATGTGGCGGAGAGATAAAATTTGTGTTTTTTTAAATGCAAATCGCCATAACTATCTACTTAGTTTTCAGAATTTAGTAAACTTAGCATGGTTTAAATGCATTTTTGAAAATTTTTCCAACGAAACCAATCATTAATACAAAAAAGTTTTAAATATGCATTTTTTTAAATAACTATAATCTAATGCACTTCACGTCGTAAGTATTTTCAATATTACAACACATTCGAGTAAAAGGCCATGAACTCCATATTTTGGAAAATCAAAGTTTTTGAAGGATTAATTGTGGCAGTTTTAAAATGTCTTTTTTCTGATTGTATAAAATTTTAATCAAGTTTGACCTATTTTCATGACCCACCTATCGTGCCAATAGCACGGGCAATACACTAAAAGCGAGGGAGGGGAAGGGGAGGTGTTTGGCTGAAATTTATGTTCGCATAGGAATGAAATACCCCTCGTCAAAGTTGAAAATTCTCCTCCTATAAAACAATTTTCCTATCATAAACCAAAAAACAAAAAAATGAGCGCCGAAGGTGCAGAAAATACAAAGGCTTAAAGTTTTAAATATTCATTTCATGCCGTATGCATTTTTTTCAAAAAAAAAAATGCAATCTAATGCAATTCACGTCACAAGTATTTTCAATATTGAAACACATTCAAGCAAAAACCATGAACTCTATATGTTGAAAAATCAAAGTTTTTGGAGGAATATTTGTGGCGCAAAATGTTGATTAATTGACACGACCCGATCAACATGAAACAATATTGTCCGCTCTGGGCCCAACCTAACTACCCACACGACTTTAAAACTCGTTATGTATGTCATGTATATCCAAACGTATATAGCAAATCTCCATCCCTCACCCAGGCGATGTGGGATTATAACACAGAGGTAGCCTGTCTGCCTATGAGCCCGCCCACATTTGGTAGTCTGTCAGCCTCCTTAGCCTGCCCACACATGGAGCTGCCAGCCTCAGAGCCCACCCACACAAACTAGCCCGTCAGCCTCAGAACCCGCCCACTCAGGGTATTACAATCCACCCCCCTTAGGGCCCAACGTCCTCGTTGGCACACTTCTGGGTGGGCCCGGCTCTGATATCATACTGTCACACCCTGATTTTCAAGAAAAGTGAAATCCTAATATCCGCATGGGATTATCTGTTTTCCCCAAAATTTGGGACATGAATGTCATTCTCTAACAGTAACAGTTGGCATCTACAAGAAATAATCAAATGCACAATTTACCAGATTAAAGGGAAATAAAAAAACTCGTCAAAATGAAGGAAAAATATATTAAATCTCATAGAACCAACTCTGACAAGTTCAACTAATCATGAATGTATTTCTTTCATTAAATAAATAATAATTCCAAGTTCTATTACAAAAGATTAAACTATCACCTAACAAACAAAAAGACCTAAACTCTCGAACAACGTGCAACAACCCAACAATGCTCGTCGCATACGAAATGAACTTCTCTAAGCTCGCCCGAAACTACTAAATCTTAAAACAAAGCTAGTCGGCTACATCCCCAAAGGAATGTATCTAAGAAACCAAAGCCCACTTGGGTCAGCAATTAAGCTGGTGTGAAATTTTTCATTCCCAAAAATCAATAAGAGATAACATGGCATGACAGGAAAATACAGTACGACAAAATAACCAAAACAAAACAGGTAGTTCCTCCACGAAGCGAATGTATAAGGCTAATTACAGTTCAAATAATTTAGTTCCTCAACAAGACAATCATGTCATCCTAATAAGTAAATACGTATTTACTTGTACTTACTCTGTAGATGTTGACTACGACAAGTCTGACCTGCAGAAATATTAGTGAACTTGTCATCCTGCATGAAAAGGGTTATAAACAATATAGATGTAATTTATTAATCAAAACAGTTATCTTCGTACATTATTTGACTTAAGCATATTATTCATTTTTAATGGATTTATCACTTAGATGATACCACATTCGCACCACCTCCGTGCCAAACATACATGCACGTATGTCTCTTTCATATAAAGGATGACTTCTCCGTATCCATGCCCAAGTAGGGACACATCACATACAGGCATGCATCACTGGATACTTCTAACTATATGAGTAACAAAAGTCACTCTGGGCTATCAACGCGCATAAAGTCACATCACATTTTTTATGGATAAATATCACGCCCATTTTTTTAAGTATTCCAAAACCACCACCTTTCCACAAGACTAACTCGATAGTTATTTTAGTTTCTCTATAAGAAAAGGGTGCCCCACATCCGCAAGACAACCCAAGGATTATTTAGTTTCTCTATAAGATAGGAAAAATAATAACCAAAAAGAGGTGGTAGTTCTAAGTGATACAATTTCAAAGTTTATCAATATCATTTATTTTTGGTTTTTCAAAATTTCCTTCACAATGACATTTTGTCATTCATAAATAAATCATTCACAATGACATTTTGTCATTCATAAAAATCATATCAGGCATGGGTTTATCTACATCAAGCTTGTATAAAAATAATATCAGGCTTCAGGCTTGTATATGCTTATCTAGGGAATCGAGATAAAAATCATACATAGATAGTGATAGCCATGAATAGAAGCTTATATAGCCATGAATAGATGCTTATGTAGCCATGAATAAATGTTGATACATATAGATAGTAATGGCCATGAATAGATAGTGATAGGGATAGCCATGAATAGATAGTGATAGTGATAGCCATGACTACATGAAAAAAAAAAAAAAAAACAGGATTGCTGACACAAAAAAAAAACACATACACTTCTTCTCTACAGAGTTGCAGGATTTCTGACACAAACACCCAAAAGCGTGAATGCATAAACAACTCTATCTATAACAGGACAAATTTTGCATCCCAGTAACACTATGAATCACCCAATTACCCATCTCAAAATCATAATATCTTAAACTCAAATTACAAAAGAGTCATCCAGAAAGAAATAGAAATAAAATAGAAAGGTTGATCTAGGGAACCAAGAAACTCACCTTTTACTTTTCTCTTCCTTTCCCTTTTTCTTTTCTGCTTCTTCCGTTCTTTCTCCTCTTTTTTTTTTACAGACTTTGTATGCGGCTGGAAAGATTCAAATCTCTATTTAACCAACCTAAAGGCAAAACCCTACAAGATTCGGGTTTGCACAATATTATATTGGCACCCCCTTATTTATTTATTTAGTTATTATATGACTCAACTTCAAATTTAATAAAGCCCTAAAAATTTATAATGTGTTATAATTAGGGTTGTTACATTAATTTTACCATCCTAACTGTAAAATGTTTTTCCTAATTGTTCAAAATTTTAACCGAGTTTGACATATTGCCATGACCCACCTTCTATTGTGCCAACGGCACGGTCAATACACTAGTAACAGACAAAAAAAAATGAGGGAGTCTTACATTTATCTACACATAAATTCTTTATTTTAATGTGCTTAAATTTGACATGTTATTACTACTTCCACATGCAATATCTTTGATTATTTTTCTTGTAGTACACAGTATTTAGAATGGCATATAAAAATATGTTTATTGAATGCCCTCATAATGGCTGCAGTAAGCAGTGGAATTGGCCTTTAGGCACAATTTTAATGAATGGGAACTCCGTTCTAAAACTTCTCAACTTCCTCAATCTCATTGTGTTAACAATGTTATTAGGATCCTCCAAATATGATCAGATCAAGACTTCCCAACTACCTCAATCTCATTATGTTATAATGTTAGATCCAACCAACAAATGCAACAACCTCTATGCCAAAGAAAGTCATGATCCCCGCACCATAAAAGATAAAGTCAACAATGCTATTAAATCCCCAAGATTAGTTGCTAGTCAGTAGTAAGCCAATTCGTTCGAGCAACTAATCAACACAAGATAGTCGAACCAACTAATCATTTTAAGTTTGGTTCTCGTGCCTCAGTGACGAGAAGACTAAAAAAAAGTGTCATCAACAACTAAGATAGGCCCTGAAGTCCCTTGCACTCATAATTGGAAACCAGAAACAAGGTTGCAATTGTCGGCCTTGAGAACCATACTGATGAGAGCTTGCGCAACAAAGAAGATAATTGAAGGGATAAAGAGTACCATGCCTAATGCCCCATGTGTCTCTATACCCAAATCGATGAATCGTGTATTTGACGAATGACCAAATTATCAAATCAGAAAAATCAATTTTACGCACCAACCCAGAGTTTTTTTTTTCTTTTAATTAAACCTCCAGTGAGGAGGGGCACCTCTGGAACGCCAGACCTTTATTAATTATCAAAAAATTGATTTACAATCAATACGGGAGTACATGACGACTTTACCCGTGAAATAACCAAAACAAAATTTTAGCCGCAGTCGTAAAACAAAAATACTTAAAAGCAAATCCTCGCAGCCATAGAACAATCAGATAACTACTCATCCCCATGGCAAATGTACGCCGTATATAATCTGTCTAGCACAATCAAGCCTGCAATTTTCCTAGGCAAATCAGTCCCATTGTAATACCAACCCAGAGTTGCCTGATGTTATAGCAATTGGTCTATAATGCTTACCATATTCACTACTGCGGTTTGCGGTTTGGACAGGGGACACCAACAACATGGTTAAATGTTTAAAAAATTCATAACAAATAACAAATTTCTTTTTTGTACGGTTCTACCGTTTTGTAAATCAATCTTCTTCAAGGTCAATACATGCGTTTCTCCCTAGATATGGCCATGTCAGAGATTGAATATATATAGTAATGCAAAGACAAAATTTACACATGGTTGTACTGGATCTTTTGGTTTATATCTACTGAAGAGGTAGATTAAATAAATGTTAATTAATTGGGTTTAATATTAAAATTTAGTTCGGGTCATTTAGAAAAAAAATCAACAATTTTTCCAAAGTCTTGAGGTGAATGGGATAAATTGATATTCAACACAAAATATATAATCTAGTAAATCAAATTACCGAGAATCGCGCCGGGGACAGAGAGTATCAATTTCATCGATAAAAATTATTGAAGGCTTGCCTGAAGATGCATGAGATGATGCTTCAGTAAAAGCCTCCCGTAAAAAAATTTCACTTTCCCCCACATGTGCTCTATGAACAGAATGCGGTTGAAAATAGAATTGAATGCAAAACCTCATAAGACATAATACAGTTAAGAAAATCAGTGAAGAAACTATTTCAGAACCTCCTTTGAATAAAATACATCTCAAATATCACGACATGATACCTAATTACAATCAGATGTGCCCCACATTCTCGAACAACAGCACGTACCAAACTGGTCTGCAACAAACGTCAGTCAACAAAGGGATCACTAGCAAAAAGGAGATACCAAAATCATGGTAACCAAGTGGAATTTTGCAATAATCAACTAGGCAAGTTAAGAAAACTTTTGGCTAACTAGGTAAAAATTTCAAAATTTGGAAAAATCCAGAAAAGTAGAAAACACATATACCAAAGTACATTTAAAATTTTGCAGAGGCAAAATGAGGAAATAAGCAGGAACAAAATGAAAGGATGATTGTAACGTATTCTGATTGATCCAGCACGAAATTAGATAATAAAAACTTGGCTTTTAAAAAATTTGTATACTATTGTTACCATTAACTACCTTGTCATGAATACCTTTCCAGTGCCAGAAGGACCATACAGGAGCAATACTCTGCGCCACTGAAGATTCCAACAAAATTAGATTCCAGAGGAAGATTTCAGTCGAAAATGAATAAGGTTAACTGTATAGAAGACTCACTTTAAGACCAAGCTTTTGAGACTCTTTGGAGTAGTAGATGGGGAAGGCAATGAATTCTCTAACAGCTTCGAGTACTTCAGCATTCCCTGCAATGGCTTCCTCTGCTCTCCATTGTTTTGAGGTGCTGACGGCGTTGCAACTACCACTGCTCTCCATAGACGCGATAAGTTCAAGCACTTGAAACCCTATAAACAAAGCATAACTTGTACATCATGTAACGAAAATATATAAACCGACTTAGATCTACAAAGTTGCAAGAACAGTAGTCAACTGTAGTATGCTATAACGAAATATCCAATCTCGCAAATCACATAACTCAAATCGTCGTTTTGAACATGTTCCTATTGCAACAACCGTATTTTGTGAACAATAACTTGCGAGTGTATGTTATTTCTTTTTGGTTCCAGTTACCTCTTGGTTATATTATGGGAAAATGTTCAATGTTATTAAATTATCCACCTTGATCAACATTGTTGCATCACCCAATATCATTATCTTTTTTTTTCAGTTTTAAAAGCTATTTGACAAAAATTCAACATTTATGGCTTCCGTTGTTTTTTGTCTTAGTCACCAATCATCAATCACTTGATCCATTAAACTGTAACTTAATTAAAACCCAAGAGATCAGAGAGAATAATATCTACATTATAGACTTATATTGTGAACTGAAGACTAAGAGAACTAAACCATGGTGCCAAATTGCACTCACAATTCGAAAGTAATTCTGCACTCAAATCGTTCCAGTCTTGGGCCCAAAATTGTCCCTAAACGCAAGTGTATTCTTCTGATAAAACATGAGATACGAACAACTATCCTTAAACCCATCACTTTGGTCAGTCTGATTATGCAGACCCAATTGGCACAGAACCAGAAAGACCTAATACGAAACTAATTCAACAAAGAGTAAATGGGCAAAATTTTGAGAACAATTTTTAGTTGGAACATTTCTTCAAACAGTTTCCGGTCTTAGTATATGGATTACACTTCTACTTACTACTAAGTTGTAAGGCGACAAGGAAAACTTGTGGCAACGTACTTCTAACATGACCAATTGATAACGTATTATTTGGTTAATTTGAACTTAATATGATAATAAACAAGAAAACGCAACTATGCGGAAATGGAAGAGAGAATATGAACAACTATAATGAATGAACAAATGGGTATTTACCTGAGAACGATCGAAGAGAAGATGACAGTAACGAAATGAAACCCTAACTTCTTCTCGGAGTCTGCCGAGAAATCAAAAGAGAGCGACACTGAAAAGGGGAGAAAGGTATAGTTTTAGGAACTAGGAAGAGAAGGTTAGACGGTGACAGGAGCTTTGTGCATTATCAAATGCCCTTTTATTTTACAAAACAAGCAAATCCAATATAGAAATAAGAATCAGATAATCATCTTCAACCGTTTTTGTTATAAAATGGATCATTTCCTTATAAACGAGTCATCCTTGATTGATTGTGGAATTATTCAAGTCAACACCGTCCAATGAGTTTTAAGAATTGCACCGTTATTTTAAATGTCCATAATGACAAAATACGTTAAAAAATATCAACAAATGAGGATTCATCAAGCCATCATCCAATTCATCAACAGAGTGATGGCACTTATATGACAAGGTGCCCAACCCTTATTAGAACTAATTAATTTTAAGTTGAAGCTTAAACCTATGCAAAAAACCTACTCAGGAATCAATTTATGGAAAATGACTTTTAGAGCCTACTTTTCTATAAAACAGACAATTTAGATATCATATAGTTGATGTAAGAATCAATTTGTATCTACTTTTATACTTCTATAATTAAAAAAAACTATTTCATTAGCTCATATTAACTGATAATTATCCTTCCTAAAAATATAAAAAACCCAATTTTATATTTTTATAACTAACAAATTACTCTTTTATTAATGATTTTATATATATATACTCTTTGTATTCATTCAATATTTATGACCATTGATGTGAAAAAAAATTCAACAAATGACACTACAAGAAAACAGTAATTTAGCGACGGTGGCCAAAGGTATTTAGCGACGGTTCTGCCCGTCGCTAAATAATACAGCGACGTTTGGCCAACCGCCGCTAATAAAGGCGCCACTAGGTCATTCAACGACGGTTTTAAGCAACCGCTGGCATAACCGTCGCTAAATATACTATATAGCGGCGGTTTAATGTAGCGACGTTTATAACCGTCGCTAAATACAATATAACGACGGTTATAAACCGTCGACAAAATTCGATGACCAATCCAACTATTTGTCTTTTAGCGACGATTTGCAACCGCCGCTAAATTCCCTTTGATAATTCAATTTTTTTACCATATAAAAATCACATTTTTCAACCTGTAGTGTTTTCTTTTCATTGGGTGCAAATAATCTATCCAACATATGCACTACAACTTTTAGACTCAAATCAAAAATCAAATATAAACAACGACACTAAACTAAACTCATATGATACCATCATCATACATTAAGGGGAACTTTAATTTCATTTCAAAATCAATATTATTAGGGGTGGCCAATGTCGGTTCGGTTCGGTTTTGAGTCCCAAACCGATTTTGAACCGATTTCATTCGGTTTGCTCAAAACCCAAACCGAAATCGAATTTTGTATTTGTAAACCGATCAATTCGGTTGAACTGAATTTCGGATCGGTTCGATTCGGTTGGGCCGAAATTTCAGGCTCAAGCATTTGAAAGACTTTCATTAAAACATATCCAATTTTTTTACAGACCCAATTTTTAGTCCAAAATTGAAAACTTTAAGAGAAGGAGGTGATTCAGTGCAATAGGGTGTACTGCAATGCATTTGTTGCACTAATCAGGTATTGACACCTACCTGTTATTTAGTTATTTATATATATCTAATTAATCGGTCAGTTCAGTTATAAATCGGTCGGTTCAAAACCGTAAACCGATTTTGAACTGTTTATAATCGGTTCGGTTTAAATTATTTTTTTTCTACTCACATTTTGGTTCGGTTTAAATTATTTTTTTCTACTCACATTTTGGTTTGGTTACCAAACCGAATTTGAAAATCGGTTCGGTCGGTTACCCGAATTTAAATCGATTTTTGCCCATCCCTAAATATTATACATGGTCCAGAAGAAAAATACAAATTAAAATTGTTACAAATTGTCAATGCTTACATTTAACAACCAAAACCGAAGTTGTACAATGGTTGTCTCAGGGGCGTTGTCTATAGGGCCTCACCGACCTTGAGCTCATTAGTAAGTTGCTGGCCAAGATTAAGCTATCTAAGTTTAGTCTTAAGATTGCTCATCAGAAAGGCCTGAAATGGAATGCCCTTGAAGTCTGACAATTTACAAACAATTGTATATCAAGTGGCAACCAAAAAACTGTTAAAGCAAAAAACAAGAAATAAATAACATAGTAGATTGCAAAAAACAAGAAATAAATAACAGAGTAGATGCACAGTGGAGAAACTAGCGTTGGATCACAAAGCCCTCTGACTTTGCAGTGTTAGAGAAAGTTTGTTTCATCAAATATTTTCCTTGCGATTTCATTACATACCCAGCCAAGGACTAGTAGAGATTCATGGGGGTAGCAGCTCCTCCAAACCCCTAGCCAATGGATTCATCAACAATGCATATGTGCTGAAAGTTAAGGATGTCATTGGAAATAAAATGCAAGATATTGTTCAAGCGATAGTCTCAACTAAGTAGTGCTTAAGAATTTTCACAAACAAAAGGATATTTGGTGAAGGGATTGATAACCTGCAAAGAAAATAGGAGCCACAAGTTTCAGAACTATGATAGAAGTCCAATAGCAAAACATTAATAGATTAAGAATAAGAAGGTTATTTTAGGGCAAGATACTCATTGTTGTCCATATCGCAACTTTGGATGCAAGAGCATTCTTTGGCATATTTAAAGTTATTTGTGACAGCGTGGCTTGACCAAACATGAGATATCCCATGATTGCAACACCTCCATATAGCATGGTACATATCACAAAGCTGCAGGACAATAAGGCATAACCTTTACCAAGTTTAGAATGTTAACGACCACAAAACATAAGATTATTGTACAAAACATAAAATTATTGTACATACCATACGATCAATGTCTTGCTGAAATGTTTAGGATCAGACATAGACTAGTAGATATTTGGGAACACGGAGTGCCCAAAATAGCAAAATCCAAAGACTCCAATGGCAAATGGTACACCACTCCAGTTCACCACAGGACCACTCTTATGGAAACCAATCTCATCCACAGTACCAACAAAAAGCACTGCAAAGAATATTACAAATGTGGCAAGCACTCCACAAGCTGCATACGAGTTGGTTATAATGAGCAAAAACTTGAATTTTAAAGTCAATTATAAATTGATAAATAATAGGGGAGATTGAGGCATGGTATGGATGCTACACCTGAAAGATAAGAAATAAGACGAAGATCTTCAGCCAATCAGTTGGTAAAACAATCAAAGCAAAAACAAGCCCGAAGAAATGTGGAGCATCAACTTGAAACCCAGTCCAGTCCAAATAAGCTCCAGGAAACAAGCTTGTGAGATTATCTCCTTCCAAAGTGATAAATTCAACGTAATAAGACTGCAGTTGTGAAATAATATCTGATAAATCCACTTGAGGGTTCATAAAAGCAGATGGTCCAAGGTATGAAAACCCATTAATATGCTCCACTTACATATAATTCTGTGTATAGAATGATCTGCATAGAGACAAAGAAGTGCCTCAGCATCAGAAGAGCTTGGAAAATAAATGTAGTGACCAAGTAGAATTAGTAAAGTTGTAGATTTGTAGCCACCATAGTAAACAGGTTCTAACAATTCGTGAGCAAAAACTGAACCAGTTAAAGTTAAAATATAGTCTTGCAGGTTGACCACGATTAACACTATAAGATATTGGTCTACATGTTCAACCTTGATGCTGGATGGTATTTATGCTCAGCTAGAATAGACCATTTGTTTCCTATATTTGAAATTTTTGTTGCTGAATCTATCTATATATTGCACTATTTCTTAAAGCCAATTTGTTTAAAATGTCAACTCACAGATATTATAAACACGTCCAAATCTTCCATATGCAGCTTCTCCAATATCAGGGTAGCTCGCGACGCCTTCTTTGCTTTCAAAACAGTATTTCAGGAGGACACCGGTGTAACAACAAACAACTGCAAAAAGGCCTAAGAGTGCCAAACTAACCCAACCAGCCTCTTTCATTGTATAAGGTGTTGAGAGAAGCCCAACTCTAGCTAATACATTTACCCCTGTTAATAACAATTGAATGGTATGAAGAGACACGATAGTAATCCAACATGATATAAAATTACAAATGGAAAGGGCATAGTAAAAAGCATATTCATTGTAAATCTCCAAAAATTGAGTATTATGACTGGTTAAACTGAAGTTTCATAAACTCTCATTTGTATGACATAAAGAACCAGATTAACAATACTAAAGAACTATATTTAGTGTAGCTTACCATTGAAAACAATCTGAGTAAAACTACACCCATAAGTAATGTATCCTTCCCCTACTACTTCTTCGTGTAAGGAAGGTTTATCTTCTCCTAGTGCCCATGATGTTAGTCTACTGAAAACTGGTCTTGAATCTTGTTTTGAAAGTACACTCCCATGCTCAGACAACAATGCTTGACTAGCCTCTACATCCTGATTCTGATTTAGAACACTTAAATGTCAAAGACTAGGTACACGAAGAATGTTTGCTAAGTTTGGCGATGCAGTGATTGTGAGAGAACCTATTGTTTCCCTGGAAGAAAAAAGGAATGTATGTAGACGTGTGAAATAACATATTAATGCTTAAATGGAGAAAATAGCCAATAGATTACATTTCCTAACAGGAAAAATTGTGCATCTCCTAATTATGTTGAGTCGATAACAACAGAAAATTCGAAGACTATTTAGGTGGAAGAAGCACAAATCATCTTCGTCATGGTCAAGACCCTCACTCGAAATCAAATCAGACAGATTCTCATATGTATTAGGAACTACCTCTTAGAATAAGCAAAACCCTTAATCAAACATTAATAATGAATGGGTCAACCTGTCCACAACCCCACCGCCACAATTGCAAAATTACATAACAAAAATAGGGCACTTTAATCACTATTTATAAACACTAAAGCAGTATACCTTTCCACTCTATTTTTTTAATATGTCATTTCCTTTAGTGAAGCGGCCATTGCGACTGTGCAATCTTCTCTTCCAGCAAAATAGTGACAACGCAAACAGGTCATCCATTGTTTCAATAAATACTGACCCTCATACAGTAATAGCGAAGTTCCCTTAGCACTAATGAAGAGTAAAACAATATTTTGAATTATGTGTTCAACAACTAAGACTAATGCATAGCCGATATGAAATAAAGATAATTACCTAGTTCCATTAATATGATTAGCCTCAACAATCAAATTATGTGGAGCATCATGGCTAGATTTAAGCTTGTTCATCTCATTTTCTGAGTACTCTAAACGTTGAAAAGATCCATTAACGGTTTCAACATCTTCATTCGAAACAGTGCCAACAATTCCATCCGCCAAAAGTAGATGCCCCTATAAGAGGAACCAATGGCATATAAGAACATCAAATTAAATCACAAAACACATAGTACTGAAAGCAAACCATGATATAAGAAATGTGCCTTGGCAATGACTTGAACCAGATCGCTTGAATGTACTACAAACGTATCCACAACATCCCCATTCTCCAAGTTGGCATCTTTCTTCCCCTTATTGTTCATCTTTGCTTTTTTCAAAACAATGCCTGAACAATAAACCATGCTTACGAGATCAAAATAATGAATCCATCTGCAAACCCAGACAATCAAATTCATTACACAAACATGAAAATTATGAAACTCAAAAGGGAATCAAATCCAATCCTTAATCCATCATATCAAAACAAGCACACCTCAGTTCAATAGAAAAATCAAAAACCCATACATGAATTGGCATTCTAATCAAAACCCATCAAGCAATTCAAAAATAATCCAAACCATTATGAATTCACAAAATATTGAAAATCCACGAAGAAACTCAAATACCCATTTCATGAATTAGAAAAAAAAATCAAATTGCACCATAAATACCATGAAGGGGTTGGATCTTAAGATATTCACCATAGTCCTTCTCAAAACAAGCAGTGTGAAAGATGCCAGAATAGATGGAGTCGTCCTTGACTTGAACTTCAACATGAAGCCCTATAATGCTCATGGTAGTGAAGAGCAGAGCTTCTCTCATAGAAAGGGCATCGGGGATTTGGGTCTCCCCCGAGAGATCCCTGATTTTGCGACCCATATCTCAGTGGTTGTTGTTGGTCTCTCTCAGAGATGAAACCCTGGATTACTTTTCGAGAAAAAATCAACAAATGTGAGTAAAAAAAGACTATTAGGGTTTATCGATCGGTTTGCTTATGAGTATGAGAGTGGAGCATAGATCGTGGAGGCTCTTGCCTTGTTCGAGTATGAACTCCATCGATGAGACAAATCGATTTAAGCGGATTTGATCTATCGATCGAGGAAAAGAATCGAGTGAAATGTTGGAGGGGAGAGGAGGGGCGGTGGCCATCAGAGCTTCTCTTCGTAAGCAAACAATGTTGGATGAGACAATTTCACTCATCGTCGTCGGTGGGGAGTTAGGGTTTGGGGAAGGGGAGAGGATATGGTGAAGGGGTTGAGAGGTGGGGGAGGGACGGGAAATTAGGATGGATGGGCACAGAACTGGACGAGCGAGCGAGTTTTCACATTTGCTTTAAAGAAATTGATGTTTTATTTATAACGACGGTTTAAAACGTTGCACTTAATTATAACTGTCGTTAAACAACAATATTCTGCGACGGTTGAATAACCGTCGTTAAATAAAGTATTTACCAGTGGTTTTTCCAGACCGTCACTAAATAGCCGCCACTAAATTGTCATTTTCTTGTAATGTGATTTGTCATCTAGAAAACCTATGGATTTGTGATAATTGATTGTTGGCGGTGATAAAGGTGGCTCACAAACTTCTAGTTACACATATTAACTCATTAGTCAAATTCAAATGTCCGATGGGCCTTCTCAATATAATCCGTGTGTATAAATTATGATCAAAAGAACATTATAAATTATTGAAAGAAGAAATTGGCATGAAAAAGCATGATCAAGTGAAGTTTTTAGGTTTATTGGTGAGTCCATTTGTTTACGGGATTAGATTAGCACTTTAAATCAAGATAGCAGAATATAAACATGTAGAAAAAACTCTAAGCAGCAAAAGTTTTCTGCTTTTGCAGAGTAATCGTATTTATCTAAATGATCTATTTTATGAAAAAAAGTAGAATTTAAAATCATTTTTCGATCAATTTATGTTTTCTCTTCTTTTAGGCAATCAACAGCGTATCTTTTAACTGAAAGATCACGGTGGAGACCATACATGGAAAATGTGATCATGGGTGATGTGTTGGAGATTTTGGTGCCACACTTATTTATCCTATTTATTGAGGTCTATCATGCATCTTTTTCTTTGCAGGTAGATCTACCCACTTATGGAGTTTGGCAGAGTTCCATGCATTTTTTTTATTTAATTGAATAGCACATCCCCTGCCCATATCTCTTCATTTATTTATTTTTATTTCTTTTGCATGGGAACACTTTTGTTATTCTATAAAAGATGATCTGAGGACCAAAGGTAACATTATGTTTTTGAACCAAAAAGTATATTGTTGATTGTAGAGGAAATAATAATAAAGAGTTATTCTATGTGTCGAGGGAAAAGGCGAGGAAACCAGCGAGGTAAACGAGGTGGCGGGGGGTGAACCGTTCACCCCCCTCGAGATGCGCGCGCGGAAAACATTTCGAGGGGGATGAACGGTTCACCCCCGCCACCTCATTTACCTCGCTGGATTCCTCGCTCTTTCCCTCGACATTTAGAATTCCTGTTTAAAACCAAATAAGTTGTACTATTTGTTCAAAATGACTTGAGTTTATGTGGTGATGATGCCCTCAACTTGTAGACCATACACATAATAATCTGGATACTTGTAGTATGATAAAATGCACTACTCAAATTAAAATTATCACCCACTCATTCTCCCTATTAATATGAAAACCCAATTCAGAAACGAGAAGTTTTGTAATGGTTGTTGTAGGTGTTAAAGAATTGCCAAAACTCGAATTTTTTTTTTGATGTAACCTAAAATTTATATTATGACATACTTATATCAATCACTAAAAGATTGAATTTATAGGCCAATGGTAGCCTAATTAAGGTTGTGTTGGTTTATCCTCAATGTCTTGAGTTTTATATCCACCGACATCACACTTGTCTGAAAAAAAATTTCATTAATAAATTTTACTAAACTTACAAAGTTCAAGTAGACGTTAATTTCATAATTGTTTCTCAGTGATGATTGCATGAAATGAAAATGAATTATATGTGATGGTTCATCCAAAAATGAGGTTTCTCAATATCAATCAGCAGGATTCGAGATCAATATCACAAAAAATGAGGTTTATCCAAAAGTGAGAGATTGTATATCTAAATTTGTAAAGGGGTTTGTCTAAACAACGAGGGAATGGGCGAGAAAACCAGCGAGGGAGGGGGTAAAGTCGTTCACCTCCTCTAGAGATGCATGAAAATGCCTCAAGACACTAGCTTGCACGCAACTCGAGGGGATGTACGGCTTCACCCCTCCCTCAGTAGTTTCCTCGCTGGTTCCCTCAACATTTAGAATTCCCCTTTGTAAAGGGGTTTGTCTAAACAGCGAAGGAATAGGGAATGAGCCAGGAAACCAGCGAGGGATGGGGTGAAGCCGTTCACCCCTCTCTCGATATGTGTGAAAGCATTTCAAGACATGACGGCTTCACCCCTCTCTCGATATGTGTGAAAGCATTTCAAGACATGACACGCATATCAAGGGGATGAACGACTTCACCCCCTCCCTCGCCAGTTCCCTCGACATTTAGAATTCCCCCTTGTAAGGAGACAAGTTGTCAAGTTAAAAACAAATTGTTGAGGTTGCAAACTGAAGATTGGAAACTAATAAATCGCTTATGATGTCAACCACCTCACGTCTCTATTCACTCCACAACTTCTACACACTCTCCATACTCTCCTCTTTCTATAAAACTCATAATCCAAAACCATCATTCACATAATAAAATCTCTTCCATCTTGTCGTAGAACCTCAAAACTTCGGCAATGGTGAGAATCTTTGCCGGACTGTTCGTCCTGCTGGCCGTCTACTGCGCCATTGACCCGTTCAAACACAGCACGGTGTCAAAGTTCCCGAACTTCGAATCTTTCAAGATTGAATCGCCTCCGTGGTCAGAGATTCCGATGGCGAGAGACGCAGAGAACTTGTTGCAGAAATCGGAGGTGATGTTCTTGAACCAGGTTCAGGGACCGGAGAGTATAGCTTTCGACCCGCTCGGACGCGGTCCCTACACCGGAGTCGCTGATGGTCGGATCGTTTTCTGGAACGGCGGGTCGTGGATCGACTTCGCATTCACTTCTTCCAACAGGTGAGTTTTTACTTTTCTCTGTAGGTAACGGATTTTAAACTGAGATGACTCGGAGTATATATCGGGTGTCCTCTGTTGTTGTTAAACGTTTGCATGTTGAGTTAGCTAAACCTTGAAAGGTATATCAGTGCTATGACTGTTAATCTCACATCCATTAGCTTCATGATCGAGATTTGTATTTTAGCTTTTATCGGACGCCATTTTAATCTTGTTTCAGACTTAGCGTAGGTATATTTAACAAAATCCATTGACAACCCTGATTAGTGGCCCGAGTCTTGAGAATGTTGTTCAAATCAAAATGTGAATGCTCGTACATTTGAGGTCTGGGTGTCTTGCTCATTCATATTGCATTAAAATGAAGAAGAAGAAGAAAATAGATGCCCAATCTGGCGCTTGGAGCTTGGCTCTTGGCTCTTAAGAATTGTTCATAAATACATGACAGCTAAATTATATCATTCAATCTTTTTCGTACACTGAGTCACTGGGGCAATGCCAGCTCAAGAAACCTAATTTATTCTTCAACCACTCGAGCCACCAAATTTTGATTTAATGAGTCATAACACTTTAGATATATGCACTTTTTCCTAATTCATTTCATGTCATCCAAAATAAATGCAATTTGCCCAGTTGAATTATGAGGTCTGTCTTTGTCTAATTTTTTTTTTTAGTTTAAATGGGAAATGACAATTAACAACATATGATCATGGTCTCTCACAGTTTAATTAAAGTCAAGGGACTATAAGAGCAAATACTGGAATTCGTAAGGACTATATTATGTCACAAAATTGTTAAATACTGGCTGAACAATGTATTTTTTTTTTTTATTGGATCCTGTTGCAACTGACACCGTCCTTTATATTGTGACCCTTGAAAACCTATCATGTCATATTAATTTTCAACACTTTAAACAGAGATCTGGAAAAAAAAAAAAAAAGCATAATTCTTCTCTACTACACAAGTAAAATATTTCTCCTAGCTAAATCTCATTAACCAAGTGTGGTTTGTTATCTAGGTCAGATTTATGTAGCCCAAAGCCGTCGCCATTAGATTACATGAAGAGTGAGCATATATGTGGTCGACCACTGGGCCTCCGTTTCCATAAGAAAACTGGAGATTTGTACATAGCTGACGCCTATTTTGGGCTAATGAAGGTTGGACCTGAAGGTGGATTGGCTACATCACTTGCAACAGAGGCAGAAGGGGTGGCCATCAATTTCACAAATGATCTAGACATTGATGAGGAAGGGAATGTTTATTTCACAGATAGCAGCACCAAATACCAAAGGAGGTAAGGACCCCTTTTGTTCGCACATGCAGGATCTCCATACAATGGTGAAATTGTGTTTTCTAACATTTTTTGTGCTTCCAGGGATTTTATGCAGCTAATTTATTCGGGAGAGAATACAGGAAGAGTTTTGAAATATGATCCGGTCACAACGGAAACAACTGTCCTAGTTCGGAATCTCCAGTTCCCAAATGGAGTGTCTTTAAGCAAGGATAAGTCTTTCTTTGTCTTCTGTGAATTATCGCTTGGCAGGTAATTCACCCCACAAGTGGACTAACTTTGGATTTAGTCAAGTTTTCGAGCTTGCTGACATGAGATATTTTCATTTATACTGTATGTACAGGTTAAGCAGATACTGGTTGAAAGGAGAGAAATCAGGGACAACAGATGTATTTGCCATCCTACCTGGATTCCCAGACAATGTGAGAACCAATGACAAGGGCGAGTTTTGGGTGGCAATCTCCACTCGTAGATCCTCGTATGCTCATACATTGGCACATCATCCTCGATTAAGAACATTCCTACTCTCACTCCCCATACCACTCAGAGTTCACCAAATTATAAACAATGGCGACAAACGCATTGGCTGTGTAATCAAGTATAGCCCAGAAGGGTCACTCTTGCAAGTGTTGGAGGATAGCGAAGGGAAGGTAGTTAAGCTGGTTAGTGAAGCGGAGGAGAAGGATGGAAAGCTGTGGATGGGAAGTGTTATGATGCCATTCATTGCTGTGTATCAGTTGGAATGAACTAAATTGCTAGATGTGATTTTAAGGGTAATTTATGATGATTGTTCAATTTGTGTATTGATGATTTTTACAAATGTAGGATTAATTCAATGAGGCTGTTGATTGTTCAAACCTTTTTCCATTCTATATGAAATTTAAACCGCTTTGTTGCTGCAACAAATCTGGTATGCAAATAATTGCAACAACAAATCTGGTATGCGAATAATGGAGTTTTGGCGGAAGAAGAAAATAATAATAATAATAATGGAGTTCTATTATGGGTATGCACTGAGACACCTTTTATGGATCTGTGTATGGTTGATAATAACAGCATCTCCTATTAGCAAGGTCAAAAGCCAATTTTGGGTTTTGATTAAGCTTTAAAGGTACATTTTTGGTTTTCCAAATAAATATTTGAGGTTTAACCCAAATCACTCCTAGAAAAAGAGTATGGATTCGTCCTATTTAAGTGAAGCTACAATGGTATTGCGATGCAGGACGGTCTTGCATGCGTAGCTCCAACAAAAAGTGTAATGTTTTGTTTGTTTGACGGATTTTTTTTTTCTTTTCGGAATGTTTATTTTTCTGAATTTAAATTTTCCAGTTTTTGTTTTACGGATAGTTATAAATTTCTAGAAAATTTTATTCCAAAAAACCCTCATGGAACAGGATGTTGATTTTTCAGGATTTTTCTTAGCTTTTATTCTACCTCTTCAACTTTTTTAATATCCACCACCACTAACCACCCTACCTTACAACCACCACTTCAACTCCATAACACACCATGGCTACCACCGTGTCACCAAAACCCTTAGCACTATACCATAGGACACACCAACCAACATAGCACAACCATCAGCGCCACCACAACTGCTACACTACTACAACCACCATTATTATTGTAACTACCAGCACCACCCCACCATATCATTACAACATATTCGTAGCCACCACTACCATCAACACATTGTCGCTAACCACCACCACCATCATTGTACTATATATATTGCCACAATCACCATCATTGTAACAACCTTATCGCCGCCATCACAACCATCGTTCTTAACGCCACTTTAACTACGTACGAAGTCAACCACACCACCCCACCGTTGCCACCACAATCAACTTAAATATTTGATCAATGAATATTTCCATGAAACAACCAAAGCGTGAAAATATTTTTGAAAAATAAAATTCTTGAATATTTTTCTAGAATTTTATTTTTCTTAAATATTTATTTTTCATGAAACAAACGAAGCGTAAATGTGAGATTGTCATGTGTGAAAAAAAATTTCAAGCTACCCGTTGGAGCTCACCTCATCTCATATGGGGTCTAGGCCATAGTAATCAATTCGTAGTACGAACAAAAATTATAATCGACAAAATTCGGAAAGAATACAATTTTGCAATGATTCGATTTTGTCAAAATTTCAATCAGACATACAAAAGAAATTAAATATTCCATGCAACATACGTTCATACACAATATGATACATCGGAACTAATTCAAAGTTAAAAATTATGTCCGTATGTGATTATTAGATAATACTTTCATACATATAAATGAAACAAAATAAAGTAAATATCATTACATTAAAAAAATGTCAATCCATTGTTCACATTTGCATGATAAAAATAAACTTAACCACTTCAAAAAATAACTAAAGTGAAATCTAATTTTTTTTTTAAATGTATAAACCTCAATCCCAACAATATTATAAGCCAAGAAGTGTATCCATGATCGTTTGAAGCGTATCATCATGAACATCATCATCATACTATGGTTTTTTTTCTTAATGTTATTTTTGATAATTAATTAACAAAAACATTCACTATAACTAAAGGGGGTTGTTACGTGTATCTGACTGTTTGGTTCAATGCTTCAAACTTTATCTTTTAGATTTAACCTTTAAAAATTATTTGGTATATCCAACCAAAATTTGTTAACGTACAAAATACGCTACTCACATTGTTGATTGGGGACTTTGTATAAATGATTCTTAATGTAAATGCTTAGATGTCAGATTTTTTTAGATTTTGAATGCATTTTTTTGGAATTTGATATAATAGTTGCCACAATTTTGAAATTTATGTATTGATTTATATTTTTTGTCTTTTTTATTTTAATACGTATTGGTTTTGTCAACTGCTTCTTGGTTTATGAACACATTGAAATTTAACGAATGCGTTACTGATTTTTAGTTTTATAGTTTATAAATGATAGTTACTATTGTTCTTTCTTTCCATAGCCAATTAACACTCCTAAACAATAAAGTTTTGTACCAAATGATTTTTATTATTACAAAAAATGATAAGTCGGTATTACATATATTAAGTTAGTACAACAAAGTCGAAACATCTCAAACTCCCAGTGCAATAAAAATTGGTGCAACCGAGCCAAATAGTCGAGTACACGTAACAATACCCCAATTAAATCATTACTAGTTATTAAAAAAAAAATTCCCAAAAACCCGTCTCCCCTAAAAAAATGGTGAATGAAATGCTTTCTATTTAAACATCTATTATATGAAACTAATTAGACATACAAATTTTATACAATATTTTTCATATAGACGTGAATACTAAATGGTGAATCACCTATACGGAACAAATCGTTAAACGTGTATAATTAGCAAATTCGATAACAACTGTCTAGGCTTGAGTTTGAGCACTCCACGAGACGCTATGATCTTATTTAGATATTTTAATACACAATTTTTTATTTATTCAAATAAAAATCTTTGATAACAAAGAAAAATAAAATATTTTTTTTTATAAATAATCTTCATTATTGGTTAATCAAATTGTGGAAATAAAATATTTTTTCAACAATTCTCAAGAGCAAGGCCCTTAGCACCGGATCCGTGCGAGGGGAGCATCAAAACCCTCCATCATCTTATTTCTTCATCTATTCTTCTTTTGTTCCTATATTCTTTATATGTTATTCATTTATTCGTCCATCTATTTTTTTCATTTTCATCACATTCTTGAGCTCCCTGACGCTGATCAGTCGCTAGGGGCTAGCTATTACGAATGGTTCTTTTTTTTCCAATAATCACTAAGGGTGGGCACGGGACGGGATGGGACGAGATATACCCATCCCTATCCCATCCCGTTCATACAGGATCGGGACGGGACGGGATCAACATGCTAATCTGGACATATCAACTAGAATACATTATGAATATATCAAATCATAAAACAACTCAATACATTCTGCTGGAACAGTCACAAACTGCTGGAATATATTAAAACAATCCAATACAAATTCACAACAACTGCTAGAACAGTCTTGAGCATAATCTATTGCTAGAAGTCTGCTGGAACAGTCTGAGCATAATCTATTGCTAGAAGTCTGCTGGAACATATTACAAGTTTAAAACAACTCAATACAAGTTCAAAACAAATGAGCTAAAAGTTTGCTGGAACAGTTTTGTTATTTGTTCATTTGTTGGCTTAGCTACCCTTTAGTAACCCTAAAAACCTAACTAAATGAATGACTGAATGAGAGATCAGATAGAGGAGAAGTATTACAAATTCACCATCAAAAGATTAATCTAGAGATATATGTGAGAGAAAAATTGAGATGCTAAAAATGTTATATACATCAGTGAATTTGTATGGGCATCCACAATCCTAAAATAAATAAATAAATATAAATATTAATAATTAATATTAAAAAATTAGTTCGGAACGGGACGGGATTGACGGGATTGAAAATCTTCATCCCATCTCATCCCATCCCATTCTAGCTCGGGACGGGATGGAATCGGGATGAAATTATTCAATCCGATTAAAATTTAAAAAAATCAGGACGAGACGGAACGGGATCGGGATCGCAAGATGAGATGCCCACCCCTAATAATCACTATCACCACCCAAACCACCGCCACAGACAAATTGCCCCCCACAAAATTCGAGCACCCAACAAGTCAACATCTTGGAAGTTTTTGAGATTGGGGTTAGCAATTGAGAAAAAAACCCTTCAAGTGATCCAACTTCTATTGTTCGAAGACGCGACTTTTTGTTGATTCTGATTGGTTTTCCACTTCTTCTCGACCAGGTGACTGTTGAACACTCTCTGTTTATCGTCGTAATCAGTGGTTTATTTCTGCTCTAGAAACAGTTTAACAGAAAATCTTTATAGGTTTTAGATTTTTATCCACTGAAACTTGAATAAAGATTGTATTTTCCCATGAAATATCCATTAATTGTGTAACAATTGGCTTCCAATTTTCAAGGGTAGATGTAAATTTTGTATCATATTTATCAAATCGTAATGGAATAGCCTTTATGCAAATCCCTCCCTCGATTTGTCGATCTTATCTCTGCAAAAGATAAATCTCTCTCAATTTCCCCCTCTCTTCATTGATTTCGAAACCAAATCTTCAAACGGCTTCATCTCTGGCTGATTTGGTTCACAATCTCAGTGCAACCATTTGGTCTGAAAGTTGTTTCTTTCCTCATCATGTTATGCAAATTTCCACGTTAGGATTAGATTATGGGACGGGAGGATTAGAGTATGGAAGGTTTCAACTTTCAAAAGGGTTGTAGGATGTGTTTAGCTTGTTGGTAGAATGCCCAGTACTGGGGAGTACTTGGGCAAGTTCATGAAACACAGTCATTACATATTGACAAAAAAAAAAGGAGATCATGGAATATGAGTATATGAATCTTCTTAAGGTTAAGTGTTTTGAATCAATTCAAGCTCATGATGATGCCGTAAGGGTTGGTTTTTCATAAAGTGTTGATATATTTGGTTTATGCAGATGGGAAAATAAAGATTTGTAGTAAGGAGCGGAGAAAGGATGGAAATGATACACATTGTTTGAAGGAAGTATTGGTTGGACAGCAGGATGTTTCATTGAGTTTTGTGGCCTGGGGTGGGAAAGAAGATGGAGAAGTTGGAAGTTGGTTTGTGAAGTAAAAAGGTAAAAGCAGATCAGATGGCTGTGTCACGTGCGTGTTTGATGAGGTAGTTTGTTTCAATGGTTCAACTGATAAGAACATTCGTATTTGAAAGAGAGATCATGTTGGTGATAGTGGTGGGTGTTTGAATGTGGGACTCGATCTTTTCTAGCTTCGGAGGGGTGAAAATTTTAAATGTCGTATTTGACTAAGTTAAACTTCATTATAGACGTGCATACACGTGATCAGAAAAGATACAATTTGGGTGGTTATTTAACAACATGACAATGTATAACTGGCTGGTTAAGGTCAAGTTTAAGAACTTTTTATTTTACCAGAAAAATAAATAAATAAAAATAAGGCGTGGAGCTCAGCCGAACTGTAGCCTTGTTGGAGCTAGGTATCCTGTATCTAGGGCTGAAAACCGAACCGTCGGTTCGGTTTTTCACCTAAACCGTGAACCGAATCGATTTAGGTCGGTTTTAAAATTTTCAAACCGAAACCGAACCGACCATTAACAAAATCGATCTGAAACCGAACCGATTCCAATTTATGCAAACCGTAACCGAATCGAACCGACTAAAATCGAACCAAAACCGAAATAAAACCGAACCGAACCGAACCGAATATTTAAACATATTATATTATTTATATATAAAATATAAATATATTTTATATATAAATAATATAATATGTTTAAATATTCGGTTCGGTTTGGTTTGGTCGGTTTAAATCACATAGAAACCGAAAATCGAACCGACCACATCGGTTTTGCATTTTTTTAAACCGAAACCGATCCGAACCGAATTTAAACCGAACCAATCGGTTCGGTTTTGATCGGTTCGGTCGGTTTGATCGGTTTTTTGTTCAGCCCTACCTGTATCGCTACAACCTAACAGAGCTCAATTTGATCTCATTAGAGCCTCACTACAACCTAACGATCGGTAGTTGAAAAATGGATTATCTACCATCCTAAAAAGGCTCCAAGCCAGTGTTCCAGGTACCATGTCAAATCTGATACACCAGGTTGCATGTCAAAAAACGATGTGAGGATCAATATAAGTGCAGTTTCTCACAACTATTAATAACGTAGAAAAAGAAGGACCATATTGTGTTTGACATTACAGTAGAGTACATGCTTTTGCTATTAGGTTCAATTATCCAATAGCTATATCAAATGCGATAATTAGAGCTTATCATTCATGTGATCATGGTTTTGACTTTCGGTTTAGCGTTTTTACCCGAATAGGAAGTGACCTTATTTTATGACGCTAGCAAAAATTTGATTCCGAAGTTGTCTCCTACTTTTGAGACCTAGAAATGTCCGACAATGAACCTTGTAAGGTTCCAACTTAGGACAAAAATGATGATGTTTTACTTCTTTGAGTCCTAGGCGATGCTTTAAATTCTTCTTGTATGGTAACTTCCAGAACTGAAATGATTGTTTTTCACACTTATTCCGATTTATCATCTTGATGGAGTGGAGCAAAACCCTTTTTCACACTTATTCCGATTTATCTTCTCGATGGAGCAAAACCTCTACAACTGCAGTATTTGAATTCTGGAGACTGATGCACCTGTTTAACTATGATTTACTGTTCATCCGACAGCATGACTGCGTATACATTCTCATTCCCATGTTTTTTGTAGTTGTTCACTTGATAAATAATATAGATTGGACCACAATATTCATTTTCTTATCTCATATCTTTAATGCTTTCATTTTCTCCATTTAGTGTGTTCATTGATAGCCAACGTTTACTATTTCAGGTGGACAAATGGATATGGAGGAGGCCATGAAGGGAGATAAACTTGTATTGAGAGGGTTGCTATTCCATGGTTTTCATGGGGTAAAACCTGAAGAAAAAACACTAGGTCAAAAGTTCGCAATTGATGTGGATGCGTGGTTAGATCTCCGTGCAGCTGGAAAATCTGACAATTTGTCAGATACTGTCAGTTACACTGAAATCTATCGGTGAGCAAAAAAGAATTATCTTCTTACTTATCTGCGAAGTGATTTTCACCAAATCAATAAATTTTTTACCTTTTAGCGGGGAAAAAACTTTTGTTGCTCTAAAGCTTCCGAACTAGGCTTTATTCACCGAGTCATTAATTGATTTTAGGAATTGAAGTGCCAATGGCATTAGTGTTCATATCTTGATGTATATATTGCGATTCTCATCCGAAAATCAGGTGAAAGTATCTGTGATGTCTGCAATATATCGTGATATCACGATTCTTAGCAATTTATGTATGTTAGGTAATGTCACTTGATTCCATGAAGAATGCCATGGTTAAATGCTCCGTTGCCATTGAATAAGCTCAGGCTTATTTTGGACCACAGTTTACTCATTTCGTTAGCTATATATGTTCTTTCTTGTCATACTTGGTTATATATCTGATGAAATATAGCAAAGATTTACAATTCCTATGTGATTCATGTAAGCATGTATTGTTTTGTATCCTGAATTTGTTGTTGTTGTTGCATAGCAGCATAGTAAAGGAGATTCTGGAAGGGCCATCTCATGATCTTTTAGAGTCCCTAGCCCACACTATAGCCATCAGGACATTGACAAAGTTCTCTCAGATAACTGCTGTACGTGTGAAAGTAGGAAAACCTCATGTTGCTGTCCATGGCACGATTGATTATTTGGGTATTGAAATTACAAGGTATAGAACAGTTGATTTATAACAAACGTGTTTACCATAGGATTTTGAATAATGGTTGCTAGCTTTGAGTTGTAACTGATGTACATTTATTCATCTTGAGCTTATTGCTAAGCACGAGTAAATACTTGTTTTGGGTATTTGTCACTTATCAGCACTATGCTCTTTCGGTCTGTATGTCAAAAATACAGTTAATCCCTTTTATGCATCCAATTGAAGCTTTGCAACTTTCGTTTCAAGTAAAAGAGAAGCAAAGGAACTCTTCAATGTGAGTGATGATAATGGGTATGGGGTGAGGTAAAGTAGATGGGAGTGGTGATGTGGAATGAGGCAAATGTTTGGGCTGGTACTGCGAATGACTGGTGTGTTAAATTTTGATTTTTTTTTTTTTTCAATTGCCTCAGGACCTCTGTTTCTTTCACCTTTAATTTTCATTTTCACATGGCTCCCCCAACACAAAATGGGTTGGATATAAAACTTTTGCATGTTAAGCTTTTGGTCGGTTAGAGCATCCGCAGTAAGCAGGTTTATTTTTGCATTTTAAAGAAAAATTTACACACTCAAATAGGGATGACAACAGGGTGGATTTGAGCAAATCCATTTCTGGCCCGTCAGGAATAACGGATCCCCAAATCCGTTTACAAAATTATTTAAAAATCACTTCTGCCTCGCACGGATTGACGGATATCCGCCCCGCCCACATATCCGTTAAAAAAAAATCTTCATTTATAAATACATACAGTAAAAGATAGTTCAACGTAGATTACAAAAAATTATTAAAAAAAAATCATACAACAAATTACGGAGATTACAGAAATTATAAATTTTTTTTTACAGAGATTACAGGGATTACAAAAATTATAAAAAAAATCACAAATTTTACAGAGATTACAAAAATTATAAAAGAATATACAAAAAATCATACAACAAATTACAAAAAAAAAAAAAAAACAACGATCTAAAGAATCTCTAATGAATCAGATCTCGAGTCTCTGATGGATCAGATCTTAGATCTGGGCTCTGATCTCAGATCCAAATCTCTGATGCTCTGTTCTTGACTTTGAGTTGAGTCCTTCACTGCAAGTTGTAAAAGAGAAGAAGAAGAAGGAGGAGGAGGAGACCTGAGTCCTTTATTGTGAGTGAGGATAGCGAGGGTAAGGGGAAGCCAGGGAAGGGAGGGGGAGAGTAAGGCGAAGAAGAGAGATTAAGGTGGGGAGGGGAGGAGAGTAAAGTGGGGCAAGGGAGGCGGCTTCGGCTCTTCGAGTGAGAAATGAGAGTGAAATGTGAGAAATGAGAGAGTGAAATGTGAGGGTAGTATTTCCTTTATATAGTTGAAGGACATTTCTGTAATTTTATCGGTTAAACGGATATCCGTGGGGCGAATATGGTCAAATCCGTATCCGCCCCGATTAATAAACGGATACATATTTAAAATTCGTATCCGCCCCAACCTCCATAGACCCTTTACCAAATCCGCCCCAAACGAGGCGAGTGGGGCAAATATCCATGAAAATCCGCCCCACTGCCATCCCTACCCTCAAATGGGATGCAACTTTTTTTGGCCCACACTGAAAAATTTTCCATGCTATTTGAGATGGCCATGCACTATCTCAGGTAGCTTTGAAAAGTACAACAATTAAATTCTCGCCAATTCCTCTTCCATCATTTTCTTTTCTGTTTGGTGGGGTCATATTTATGAGTGTTATCTGACATGGTGTTGCGCCATCTCAAATGTGCTCATTTGATGAGTAATACTACAGTGCACCGGTAAAGTGTCTGGTATCTTGCCTAGTGCTATCAGGCACCGTAGGATTGCATCAAGATAAGTAATAATTTAGGATTGCACAAAACATGAAAAACTAATTATGTTCCCAGTGCACTCTGCGAACATAATTTTTTTTTCCTGTTCTATGCGACTTTAGTAAATTGACCATAACTTGCTCATTGCAAAACATTTTCAATTGATTCAAGTTGTGTTTATTAGATAACTGAGAGTACTACAACTTTTATGTTTTGATAAACTTGATGATCGGTCTCAGTTGAGCACATAAGTTGGCCAAAAGTCAGCAACACTATCATGTTTTTATTTTTCAGACAGATTTGCGAGACTTTAGTAAAATGGTCATTACTTGCTCATTTCAAAACATTTTCAACTGATTTAAGTTGTGTTTATTAAGTACTACAACTTTTTGTTTGATGAGCTTGAGAATCAGTCTCAATTGAGGGTTTAAATTGGTTCGAAAGTTATCCTGTTTTTTATTTTTTCGTTTTGAGTTTGGGTTTGTCTGTTATGTTAAGTTATGCATATTTATTGAGTTTGGGCTTAAGGGTTTCAATTTTTAGGGGTTTTTAAGAGTTTTCGAGAGAGTGAGAGGAGATTTGCAAAAGATTTTAGTGTGGGGAGAGATTTGCAAGAGATTTCGAATAGGAGAGGGAAAAATCATTGTCGATTTGAATGATGAGAGGGGAAAAAATAAATAGTTTTTGTTTATATAGGTGGTTTGAGAAAGAAAGTATGTGATATGAGAGTATGATGGTGTGAAAGAGAAAATGGTAATGCAAGGTAGTCATTGCCGTTTTTTCAAGTACGCAGCCCTTTTTAGTATTAGGGTTGGGCTATTTAAATGTTTGTTAACCATTTGAAGAAGGAAGAGGGAAAACACGCTTGAAAGTTACGCTAGTACCTCGTAACCTTTTGGGAAAGCACTAAAGCTGTAATGGATACCAATCTTGTGTTCAAAAATCGAACATTTTTCCTTTTTCCTTGCAGTTACGAAAGCACTAAAGCTGTAATGGATACCAATCTTGTGTTCCAAAATCGAACAGTTTTCCTTTTTCCTTGCAAATTATCACAACTTATTGTGGATGCCTGCCCTAACAAAAGTTGGAATCATGTACATAACATGATGATAATTAATAAAGTTAGCCCAGTGAAAAATGAAGGATAGATATTTGGGTCCAGAAATTATTGGTCAGGTTGAGGTAGTGTGAATGATACTTGTTGCCACCAGCAAATTGTGTCCTTTTTTTCAACTACACATTTGTACCCCCGCTGATTCTAGGGCTTTGTACAGCATGGTGGCATTGACTGCCCATGCAGTTGCAGGACAGGAGTCACAGTACACCCGCATGAATGTGGATGTCTTGATATTGATTCATCATGAGTGATGGTTATATGGACACGTATGTTAATTTTGGTGATTTGGCCATTGCTAAAATTGGTAAGTGATGTTGGAATTAACTAACAAAAAAACTAAGAAGTGAACTTCCCAACACTTGAAAAAGAGGAGAGAAGAAGATATTTTTGCACAGCTAATGTAAAGATGGTGGAAGTGTGGAGTTAGAGCAAGTCTAGAGGGGAGTTTTTTTTTTTTCTCTCTCTTTTTTTTATTTTTTTTATCCATTCTTTTTAAATACAACCACAAACTCCATCTATAAAATGGGTAGAAGTATAAAAAAATCCCAAAAAGACCCCAAACAAGACCCCAAACAAGACTCCCTAGAATAGAATTGCTGGTGGATTTAGGTATGTCATGCACTATTGTGGAGATGCTAGTCAGTGACATATCCAACCATGATTTTCAACAGGAGGCAAAGTGAACAATGATGTTCAGTATTTTGTGTTTTATTTTATTTGAAAAAATAATAGCAACAAATTAATTTTTTTTGAGAATTTGACTACAATTTTGTTATTATTACTAGTCAAAATATTTTTATAGGAGTGCGAATCTCCCCAAAACTTCAAAACCCTAAATTGAAAACCAAAAGATCTCATTAAACTAAACCATCATATTGGTCTTGATGAACTAATCCTATATCTAGTTGTCTTAACATAGTTCAAAAATGAAAATATTTGTTATTGACCAAATTTCCAACTACATAACTCATAGTGCAAACCTAAACCAAACCATCACTTGTCTTTATTTTCTACAAGAATATTTGTCCTATAACCAATCTAAAATGTTAAAAAACATAAATTTTCATAGGTTCTATTTGACATAAAAGAATTTCTATCTAAACAAATAGTATCAAATCAAGCAAGTTTTGAAACAATAGAAGTTTTGATTTAACTTCAACACATCCTAAATTTTTCTTTAGAAGAGTAATTTGATAATTAATTAAAAATAGTAATAATAAATATTAAATAAATAAGTTCGGGATGGGACAAGATTGAAAATCTTCATCTCGATCTCATCCCACTCTAGGTTGGGGGAAACCTTGTAGGAGGTCATTAGTGGAGTTTCGTCTCTATGATTGATTGAGAGAAGAGAAGACTGAATAAAATACTGAAATTGATTGAGCAGAGAAGAAAACACATTGCATCAAATTTTTTGATAAAAAAAAGTAATTTTTTGTCATTTCTTTTTGTGTTTTTAGGGGATAAAAATGAAATTTAAGAAGAAAAAAAACTCGAATTTTTTTGAAAACCCTTTAAAAATGTAAATTTATCTTTTGCGCTTTTTCCTTTCATAATTAAGAAAACACAATTTTTCAAAGAAATTTCACGAAAACTCGTTCCATACACATGACTAATTCAAAATCGAGATAGCACGTGAACGTGAAGTCGTGAACTTACTCGACCCAACATCTAGTCCCATGGGTGTCCATTTGCTAATTACTTACTTCGTTCCATGACATAGAAAATTACCATAATTGTTCTGCTTCCAATTTGAAAATCTGAACATGTAAATATTCAAAAATTCTATGCACCTTTGTTTAGGTGTCTCTTTGAAGTTTTTTTGACATTTCTACCCCTCCTATAAATGGTGTTTGTGATTGTGTTTTAAAAAGAAGGAATAAAAAATATAAAGGATGCTGCTAAATAACATCACCATTTCTCTTGATGGACACTACCATCTTTTTGAAAGACACCACCACTATTGAAGGACACTACCTATAAAAAGAAAAAAAAAACTTAGTTCTTCTCCCTCTCTCCCTTTCTTCTCCATCAACCGTCGCCGCCACCTCCTACTTTTTGGCGGTGGTTGTGGCATGGTGGTAGTGTGATTGAAGAAGAAGAAGAAGGACAAAAAGAAGGAGAAGGAGGAGAAGATGTGGCAATGGTGAGGTGGCCAATGATGATGAAGGGAAGGAAGAAGATGATAGGTGGTGAAGGGAAGGATGAGGAGGAGGATGATGATGATGGAGAAGAAAGGGAGAGAGGAAAAGATGTTAGGGTTAAGGTTTTTTTTTGTTTATATATTGGTGATGTCATTTAGATTTAGAAAAAAATAAAAAATAAAAAAATAAAATAAAAAGAGAGTAGAGGGTGGTGTCCACATCAGGAGAAGCAATCGTGTTATTTAGTAGAGTAATTCTTGGTGTCGAGGAAACCAGCGAGGAAATGAGCGAGGGGAGGGGGGTGGCGGAGTGGGAACCGTTCACCTCTCTTGAGATGCGCACACCAAAAAAGATGACACACATCTCGAGAGAGATGAACGGCTCCCACCTCGTCACCTCCCTCCCGTCGCTCATTTCCACGCTGGTTTCCTCGACACCTAGAATTTCTGTATTTAGTAGCTGCCAAATACAACGAAACACATATGAGGCACCCAAACAACGTAGAATTACTCCTAAATATTTTCTTTGCATTTGACAATCAAATCAAACCAACCCATTCCACAATATCAAAGCTGTCAGTCTCCATCAATGGGTTCCACAACAATCACTCAACAATCACCTCCATCAATACACCACCACCTGTTACATAACATTCCAGCAACCCATCCCACCAGATCATCCTCTTGCTGCAGAGCTGCCTTTGAACCTCCATTCACCCATAAACCTACTCTCAATCCCATCTTCAACGCCGTGTGCTTAATGTTTCTCTCGTTGTTCTTGTTCCAACTCTTTTAATTCGACTTGATCCGGCTTTGGCTTCCGTCCAAAACTCGGTATCTCCAAAGCCTTTTCTACTTTCTGGGCTCTTCCACCAATTTCTCAAAAGTGATCTTTCTGAGAGATCAGCCAGTTTGTGATTGTTTATTATTCCAAGACATGAAATGCGTACTCAACGGATAGCTCGATTCAGGTGAGTTTATATCAAACTCTGTGATAGACCCATATGGGGGTATTCATGAATTGTCCTTTTTTTTTATTTGATTATGGTTGGTTTTATTGGTTTCTGTATCTGGGGTGGTAAGAATTTTCGAAATTTTCTCTCTCATATTGGTTTTAAATACTATAAAATTGAGTGGGGATGTTAGAATGAGTGTTTCAATAAGTTCAGTGATAGATTACATCTTTCTTAGTTCAAGTTTTGGTTTTGATTGTCTTCAGAGTTTACAGCTCTGATTCAGGTTGCTGTTTTTTTCAGTGAATTCGGAGATTAGTCAACTAGTTTGTTCTTAGTTCTGTAGACGAATTAAGTAATCGTTCAATGAAGTGAATGAACTATGTTAAGTTTATGTCAATGGTTTCTATTAGTCAACTTTTTTGATGTTGATGGTTTTGAAGGTCTAATAGTGATGAGAGGAGCCAAGTAAATGTCTTTAGGAGATCCTAGGTTGTGTGCATTGCTTGGTCTATGAAACTGAGGGCTTTCCAAGCATTTTAGGCTGTAGAACAGGGGGAAATGTCTATAGCCTGATGTGCTTGTATTAATAAATTGTACCAGGTGCGCACTCAGGTTATATATTTTGTGTTTTGACGACTTCGTAAATGGAAGTGGTAGAATGAACTCTGTATTTTAGCTTGTTTTATTGTTAGTTTCAAAAAATTTCATGGTTCAGTCTAAATTGACAATTCCTTCCGCTTATGGATAGAGCACACTAATGGAAGAACAGAGCATTTTGTAACATTTGGGGTTTTGGGTATTATTACTCCAATATTAGCTCGACCGTCTGGATTTCTGTCTGTGCCTGAATGTTGATTTTTGTATAACAAGTAAATAAATAGGGCTGCTTCTTAGTAATTATGGTCTATTTATTTATTTCTTTATCCTTCTTTTATGAATGCCGTCATTTGTTTTCACATAAACTGGAGGACATTTCTTATATAGGCGTACGAATGTTTAGAAACTACCTTTGCTTTTGAGGTTCTAGTGATTCTTTAAGATGTTCATTATCATTGGTCTATTACTTATATATTTGCATTTGATCTATAGGAGTGTGTTTTTATAATGCAGGAGATGCTTGTGCCGATCATAAGAGTTCTGGTTCATTCTGCAACATGAGGATTTGAAAGTGAATCTCTTCTATTGATGATGTGAAAATGGAAAACAATCAAAAGATTTTGGAATACAGAGAAAGACTGAATAAAACGCTAGCATCCTATAATCTTGTAGATGATGAATGTCTTAAGACCCTTGTCAAGAATCAACTCACACGTTCAACACCATTGGATAGTCAAGGTTTGTTAACGCCTGGGTTGCTTGTTATTTTTGTTCTCTTATTTGAACAGGCAAGACTTTGGATGGGAATGTTGTTTAAGCAAATCAACCTTTTTAACTGGCAACTGTTTCATGCAGGAAACATTGAAAGCCTCGTTGGAAAAAGAACCGCTGATGTAGCAAAATTACTTGACATGTTAAGGAGTGCTTCAGGAAATGATGGTGATCTTTCAAGAAGTCATGGAATGTCGCAGCGTGGCTGGAAGGTGCGGTGTTGAGCTCTAAAAAGTTCCGATTCTTATTTCGTTATTTATTTTCACAATTTTTTATTATTATTTATGTATGTCAATGAATAACGCTACTTTTGGATGAAAGACAAATGTCTTAAATGATGGGTGGTAATTTCGTAGAGAACTATGTGACGAAACTTTACACAACGCTGAAGCTCTCATTCATGTTTACAGTTGAAACATGATACTGATGTGTACCGTGTTATGTATCGAGAAGGCCCTGAAGGCACTCCTTTTCATACATTACTTGCTGAAGGCTATGCGGATGGACCTGTTGATGTCTGTAAGTTATAACTATGTTGATGCTAAATTTGATATCGTGAAATCCATGAGCACCACCTGCTGATGTTACAGAATTTAATGAACCAGTTCATTATTTTGTGTAGGTTTATGTCTCTCGTGGGAGTCAGGTCTCTTCAAGAGATGGTGAGAATTGTTAAATCCTCTATTATGTTGGACAGAAGCTCACGTGATATGGTGGATTATATATTGTCATTTTCCTTTCTCCATTGGCTCTGACTCGTTACTCAATTTATAGTAGACACTGTGGCATTTCAATTCAAGACATGTTACGGTTTCTTGTTTTTATGTTCATCAGAAAGAAACTTTTGTTATATATACACACATATCGTAATATTTATGTTATGAAAGTATAAGATATTTTTTATCAGGTGGCCGCAGTTTAGTATTCCACCTTTCAAAATCACAGCTTCTAGTTGCTTGCAACGGATTCGAATTAGTGAACAACTTTGTCTAGTGAGGTTAGTTTTCACAGAAATTCATCAAAATTCTCAATATGTGCTTATTTGGTATGCTGACGTACGCTAATTATTTGGAAGGAAGATTGAAGGTTGCATGGCCGCTATCTGCTAGAGAGGTTATCCTGCACTATTTTGAAGTGGAATATTTTGAAGGAGATCTTGTCCTCGTACTTCTAAACACGGTAGGAACTGAAAATTTGCTTCCATTCTCATGTTTAAGCTTAACTCAAAATTTGCTTCCAGATCTCTGATGCAGAGGTTGTTGATGAATGTACTTATGGATTTACAAGAGATTGCATACCTGAAGCTAAGGATATAGTGCGTATAGATGTAGTTGGAGGCTTTGTTTTACAAAAGATCACCTCAAATAGAAGTTACTTTCGGTGAGTGTTAGCATTTATATCGGTTAAATTCTCTACCTCTTTTATCCTATGATAATTGAAAATATGTCTTTAAACGTATAAAAATTTAAAAGTTAGTATGCAATAAATATTTAATTTTTGGGTTTTTTTTTAGTTTGGCACTCATTAGTTTACACCTAATTTAAAAGTTTACACGTAATAGAGTTTGGCCCTCGTTTTAAGTCCACGTCATTGACTGCTCAAGGTTATTTTTCATACCCTTTTTTGCCCTTACCTTGAGTTAAACTAGACTCAAATCCAAAAGAGATGTTTGTGTAAACGACATTACCATGAGGCTTGTTGGTTGTTCCTGTTACATTGCAATCCCATATTGAAACTAAAAACACATAACATCAAATTTGAACTGTAATAAATTAATAATACCCAATTAGATTGGAATTGGATTTCTTTATCTTCATTTTTTTCATCATTTTTAATCTTCTTTAGGGCTGTTGTTGAGCATCCATGTAACCAGCACAAACAAGAGCCTTCTTCCTCATAGCCAACTCAACATCCTTCTTAACCACTCGGGCAAACCAGCTGATGAATCTGAAGGCAGCAAGTTAAGATCTATTCCAATTTACAAATTTGTTATCACCTCTACAACATTCGACGATCTTCCTTTTGTCTTTGACTCCTTTTCGAAACCAAATTACATTTTCCCTTGTTTATTATTTCCTTTCCTCCGCAATTTAATCTCTCCGTAAAACAAGAGTAGGGCTGATGCTGGGCTTGGTGTGAAGCCTGGAAGATCGATCTCTATGTCTACAGGCTCCGATCTTGAAATAGAACGGGCAGTTCATGCGGTCCTTTTCTGTGCCGAAGATGAAAGCCAAGTGCTCCGCCATTCAAACATCATGATCTCTCTCTGAAAAAACCAACATGATCACTCCTGGAGTCGATCCTCAGGGTCAGCCCATGGATCCTCGCCACATTCAGAACCACTTTGAGGTTCCATTCATTTTAACTCACTTCAGAATTGAGTTGTTTTGAATTGTTTTGGTGTGTTGTTTGATTGTGTTTGGGCATAGAGTTTGTGTTATTTTGTCTTTTTTTGAACTTGGCTGAGCAACTATGGAGAGATGTGACAACTTGGCTGATCACATGGTATGTATGTTTTGTGGTTGCTCTGTTTTGGGTGTTTGATATAGAATGAGGAGCAGTGGTGGAAAGAAGAAATAGAGAGAGACAAGATGTTTGTTTGGGTTTAATTGGGAAGGTTAATTGTGAATTAACTGATTTATCTGTTTTAATCGATGAAGAGATGAGATCAGCCACATTTATCCAAACAGCTCTTTTAGGCTTAATTATGATATTGGCATTGAACAGTCAATGATGTGGACTCAATGTTCCGGTAGAAAACGAGGGTAAGACCCAATTAAAATTTAAAATGAGGGCCAAACTCTATTATGTGTAAACTAATGAGTGCTAAACTAAAAAAAAACCCTTAGTTTTTTCAACTCTTTAACACCAATAATTAGCACGTAAGTTGATGCATTTCAATGCATTATGAATTCACAATACAACACTCTTAAAAAGGATGCATTATTGATAAGTGGAGCAATTATATCATTAGTTCCCACATCCTTGCTCTCTTAGCAAATATTATAATTTTGCAGGACAATAGCGAATATGGATATAAAATTGGATTTTGTTCCTCCATCGCTTATCAACTTTGTCTCGAGACAGCTCATAGGTAGTGGTTTCACACTCTATCAAAAGGTACATTTTTCATTTTTGCCATAATGTTCCCCATGCTCTTTCAAAAGGTTACTCATATATTACCAGTTGGGAAACTGGTTATTTATAATATAATTCAAATATCCTTGTGAAAATTTTTTCCTTACAAGTTACAACTACACCTAAAAAATCTTTGACATTTCAGACCGTTGCTGCTATTGCCAAAGGTGATGAAGAATTTGGCAAAGCCTTGGAAGATCCTTTGTATGTTCGAGTACGTGAAGGTCTATATCACACGAAGAAACTCGAAAAGGCTGAGGAGCAACTTGTTTTTGAGAGTGACAAGTCCATAGGCACCTGCCTTGGCGAAGTTGCAAGTGAAATTCATGCTGATACCGTGGTTGTAGAGGAGAATCCTATTTCTAATTCCAGTGCAATTGTAAGTTCAGAAGCAAGTATACCAGTTGCAAGTCCGATGTCTCATAGCGAGATCAGAGAAGTAGTAGAAGAGACAAACACAATACAGGGAGATGGAGAAATTATAAATCCCTCTTTTACTGATCTGGCAGCAGATCAAAGTGGTAAAGAAAAGAAGATACATATCAGCCCAGAGATCCAAAATGCTCTGCGCACGTTAGACAATGCCATTTCTATGGTTCGGACAGGAGTATTTGGCTCCACCAATCAAGAACTTCAAAATTTGGAAAGAGTTGCAATAGAGGTGGGCCCTACATCTTCTGCAGATAACTCAGATGGTGAGGGCAACCTCAATATACCAAAAGCGGACAACATAGATAAGGCTTTAGACGATGTGGAGAACATGTCTGTTGTTCTTCATGTCAGGTAATAAAATGACTATGAGTCTAGTTTACTGTTAACTACCTCTAGTAAAATTTCTTATTAATGTGCTGATTTGCAGGCATGACAGAGCCGAGTCTCCTGTGAAAGAAGTACACCATAACCGTATAGCACCAGCAGCATCACCAGTATTCAATTCCACAATTCCAAATAAAAGTCAAGAAAATGTTTGGACTTCTTCCCAAAATGGGATGACATTGATGGAGGCTCCAGTTTTGGACAACATGAATAAGGAGGGTGAGGAAGATACAACAAAAGTCAATGGCACCCATGAAAACAATGTAAACAGTGGAGAGAAGATCAAGCGAAGTAAGTGGATTAAGTGTTGCTTTTATACAAGCCATAGTTGATGCCTATTAACTTCTGCAGCCTACAATCGCAGTTGAGTTCAATCCAAGCGATTCATAGATCCCTTTTGTGATCCGAATTGTATACAGCAATAAGTTACAGCCATGCACCAGTGAGTAATAAAATCTCATTTTTTAAATGGAATGAAAATATACTTAAATCAATTATTTGTCCTTTTTTTTCTTTGGATGCTGGAATTTAGTATTCTTCAAAAAAAATTTAAAATTTTTTTAGTACTTTTTTTTGGTAGAGGCTGTAAAAAGTGTTTTTCTTTTACAATAAGTAAAGAGGCTTTAGAGTGTAAGCTAGGTGTTTGAATCGTTTGTTGGCATAAAGTGGAATAAGTTGATTCTATAGGTTTTGGCTGATTCAGGAATTGCGTAGGCTTCAGGATTTTCGACTCATCTGAACTTGTTAAATAGGGTAATCTAGGCAACAAGAGATGTAGCTGAAGATAGGCAGGATATCCAGGAAGGCAGGAACTACTATTAGTTGTTAAACATACTGAAGCAAACTACCGCACAACCATTCCTGACATGAAAGTATGATACTATGAAACATGAACTGAATAGCAAAACAACCAGAACTGTAAAAGTTTCAAGAAGACAGACCTTGATGCAGCAGCTTCATTTTCTCTTTGCTGATGAACAGGAAAATTGGTATCCACGAAGATGTAGTGATACCGGCTCCCATTATCATAACAGTCCATTTGTTCTTCATTATTAGGCTGCCTTGTCTTCTCATGTCAAGATGAATGTGTCTCATGTGTTTGTAACCATCCCGTTACCCTGCCCATGAGAAAAATCTCAATGCAGCCTGACCATACAGTTGGTAATTTGTAGAACCTCTGTCAATGGCATGACAACACAACGGTTAGAGCTTGGCGGATGGTACCACTAGGTTATGGGTTCAATCCCAGCTTGCGGCATCTTTATGGATTCTGGGATCCTATGAAAACCCTGCTTGGCTTTCAAAAAAAAAAAAAAACCTTGTAGAACCTCCAAACTAAGTTTCAGTGTCCACCAGCGCATTTGTCCGGAGTTTCTTGTGTTGTGAGACCAGTGAGGATGAAAGAATTCTACTCAATACGGCAAGTTAAATACATATATAGGGAGGCTTTTCTAAGTGAATATCATCTTCAGCCAACTGCATTTGGTTAGAACTTAACTCCTGATTTGGTTTTGTCGGGCCATAAGCAGCTCCACATAATGACTAGTGGTTGGTTAATCTAATCAGAGCTGGTTAAGTGATGACGTTCGCAATGCAATGCTCGACACTAGTTTTATTCCTCTTGAAGATCAGATATTCACAGTAGTACTAGTAAGTTTAAGAAAATAGAAAGGTTGATTTTGTCACAGTTCCAAGGTAGTTTTCTGTAAATTTACAGACACCCACCCTTTTAAATATATTCTCGATCATGCCTTTTATTATGATTATTGTTATTTATTTTAGTTAACACATTCAGTTCTAGTTAGTGTTTACAAAATCATAAGTTGTCCATCAATTGTAGGTTAGTTGGTCAGACATGTACTCTTTTTGTAATAGGTCCCGGGTTAGAGATTCACCATTTAGAATTTTGTGAGTTTTCGCCCGATTATTAGGACCATTCCGTGGTTGATAAGCCTTCTGGTATTGAATCTAGCTGCTTGGAATGAACCGAGTCTTCTTGCCAGGTGGAGGCGATGGACCAGAGCGAGTATTTTGTGAGTTTTTATGTGATTATTAGGAGCACCCACAGTTGATAAGTCTTCGGGCATCGAATCTAGCTCCTTAGATAGATTGGACCAAAGTGAAGCGAAAACAAGTCTTCATGCAAGGTGGAGGCGATGGACCGAAGCGAAAGCAAATCTCCAGGCGTGATGGAGGCAACGAGAATATCAATTGGCAACAATATTGTACCCTTCGAGCTTGGTTTGATTAACCCTATAGGGTCAATCATGTAGCCTTCGGGCATGAATTAAATGATTAATAAATAAATAAATAAAGTCAACGACCCAATTTAAAAAAATAATATCTTAAGTGGAACTATCTTGGAGAACAAAACCCAAATTAACAAGCTTCCAAGTTAGTTATAAATTCTTTCTTTATAAAGTCTATATCTTAAATATCTATGTCAATAAAGCTAGCTATGTTGCACGGGTAGAGTGCCGTGTTAGACATGACACGATGACGCAAGAAATTTCATGAAACACTAAGACGTTAAAATTTATTAGGGTGTCGACCAGGGGCGGATCCAGGATTGCAGACAAAGGGGGGCAAAAAATAAATAAATATTAACATTGCTAAAATTAAAGGTCACGGTCGAAGTATAATTAAGGTATTACAAATGTGATTGCAAGGATTATTATAAGCGCACACATTGGTCTGTAGTATTTATCAATTAGATACATCAGCAACACACTTGCTCACGACTTAGCTACAAAGGTGCGAAAACTTAATCACACACATTTTAGAAGCAATATTCATAAGCTGTAATATAAAGAAACTAACTAGCATTTGCCCCCTTTGCTCATAAAAATACCAAGAGATATTGAAGATGCATGTTTTTAAGTATGTGACAATTCCTAGCTGATGTTATGGAACAAAAAGGCTAGAAAGGGTCTATGATTCACAAAGCCACGTGTCTAATTTCAGTGGACATGTATCAAGGATAACCATATATTCGATGAAATCGGAATAAATCCATAATAAAACTAGTTCATCTCATTAGTGTTTCATTTTGGCTACACAACCTAAGTACCTAATAGTCCATTGAGATGCTTGTTTGGGTGGTAGTTTTTGAACGAAAGAGTGAAAGGGGTGAAAGGTATCGATGAAATAAACGAAAGCAGAAACAACATCAACAATAAGCACTTTTCAAATGAAGATGAGGCAGTGGATACCATTGAACCTTATCAACAACGACAATAAGCTAATCAACAGCGACCATTGAACCTAATCATCAGCAACAATAAGCTATTTTCAGAGTTCAGTCGGAGACGAAAACAAGGCTGGAGACTGGAAGCAGAGGCTCACTTTCTTCTTCGATCTTGATCTATGATTTTTTTTATAAGAGAGGGTAATATAAAATTTAATTGGGGGGGGGGGGGGGGGGGGATATCAAATTTTAAAGGGGGCAATATTGATATTGTAACTATTATGTTGGATTTTCTTTAAAACTTAAGGGGGGTCAATTGACCCCCTTAGCCAAGCAGTGGATCCGCCCATGGTGTCGACGCGTTGTACATGTGCGTATATTCAGTGTTTCATTTTTTTAAGAATTCAAAGTGCAAATTAAAATGTTAAGAAATTTGGCTAGAGGTTGTACAATCCTTGTAAATTAATGAATAATATTCTAATTTAGTGATTCCATTTTGCAAAAAGATCAGTGAAACCATGTTTCGGCCATGTGTTGGATGTGGCTTCTTCTTGTAGGCAGCATTCGGCGCATACTTACTCTCCATAGCTTTTGGATATGTAGATTTATTAATAGAACCTCAACTACGAGACTCACATCTTAGCTACTGCAATTGGACAACAGAACTATAATCATAATTATTAATCTGTATGCTATAAGCTTTTAACAGAAAGATGATAGAGAAGTTTATATTCGCATGCATCAATATATAAGATTTGCTTAATTTTTTTTTATTTCATTATATATGTGTTTAAAAAATGATTTAAAGTTGTGTTCACATTGTATGAAAATACCTTTAAAATTTTTATTCTTAAAGTGAATTCGATGTAAACGTAAGAGTCAATTATCATTTAATGAGGGACAATTTTGGAAATCCAAATTTTGAGCATTAAAGTTGTGTTCACAATGTACAAAAAAATTTCTCAACATTTTTATTCTTAAATTGAATTCATTGTAGACATGAGAGTCATTTATCATTTAATAAGGGGCAAATTCAGAATCTTAAAGTTGAGCATTAAAGTTGTATTCACATTATATTACAAAAGAGCCTTCGACATTTTTATTCTTAAATTAATTCGTTGTAGAAATAATAGTCATTTATCATTTAATCGGAAATTCAAAATTTGAGCATTAAAGTTGTGTTCACACTGAATTATAAAAAAAACCCTCAACATTTTTATTCTTAAACTGAATTCATTGTAGACATAGGAGTCATTTATCATTTAATGAAGGACAATTTCATAATCCTAAAGTTGAGAATTAAAATTGTATTCACACTGTGAGACTTCAAATTTGTGTGAGGGCAGTTGCGGATTTACAAAACATGGATGGATTTATGGATTTAAGGACAACACTCCTTTAGGGCCCAACGCCCCTCATTGGCACACATTCGTCCGGCTGTAACGACCCAATCCACATAGTAAGATATTATTAGCTTAGGGCCTTACCACCTGCACAAATTTTAAACGTGTCTTACTATAAATATCCAAGACCGCACATCCCTTTCCCTCACCCAGTCGATGTGGGATTATAATCTCACTTGTTAGCCTGCCAGCTTCTGAGCCCGCCCACACTTGGAGTTGCTAGCCTCAGAGCCCGCCCACACAGGATGTTATAGGAAGACATCTCATTGAATTTTCTAGCCTAGATTGCAATGGTCACGTATCCCACAAATGGAGAACCTTGATCCTAGTTGGTCTAGTTTAATCAGTGTGTAACCATCACTCTCTGAGGCGGAGAAGAGTGAAAAAAATCACTCTCTGAGGCGATTTAAGGGGCTTTTCGGGTATTAATCTTGATCATCAGATCATCTAATCCTAGCCGTTCCAAGAAGTTGGGACGAAATCTGGACCTTTTATTCTCGAGCCGGTTTGGATACTAACCCTAGTCGCTGCTCCGATACGGTATCTCACGCCGGCATCTGGCCGTTTTCTCCCCGACACGGTCCAGTCGACCACAGGCGACCGTTGCCCAGATCGTCTCCTTAGCGATTCAGACGAAAACGCACAGAGTCAATACGATTTTGCGGGCCGTTACGCGTCCCAGTTACGCGTCGCAGTTACGAACCGCCGGTACGTGTCGCAGTTCCTCTGTTACACTCTGCCGCCATAACGACACAGCTGCTGATCTGATCCCGCCTTGTTTCTGCTGGGTCTGGGACTACACGTTTTCTGGATGTGATGTCAGCGCCAGCAGGAATCCCTCCTCCCTCTGGTCCTGGTCATGGGGGCAACACGGATGGTCCCCCTAAGCCCTCTTTCGCCCAGATTTTGGGGAAGATTTTGGTGGATGACACTGTTGAGACTCAGATCGAAGGTACTCGTTTCCGTAAAGAGGGAGCTCCAGCAATCGGAATCACGGCATCGGATGAGGTGCATGGTGAAGCCTTCATGGAGAAACATGTCATTGTACTCAAATTTTCTAGTTACCGATCGACTTTGACGGATATTCGCGACTCGATTCACAGAACATGGGGAGTTTTGGGCGATTTCTCGCTGGGTTTGCTGAATCAACGACATGTGTTAGTACGACTTCAGTCGGAGTTAGAGGCACAAAAAGTTCTGTCGAGTGACTCTTTTCTGATTCGTGGGGTTCGATTTAAAGCATTTCGTTGGCATGATGGTTTCAGTTTGAAGGCAGACCCAATCTCGGTGCCTGTATGGGTAGAGTTACCTAACTTACCTTTGCATTTATTTCATCCTCCTATTTTAAAGGCTATAGTGAATTCTTTTGGTGGTTTTTTGCGCATGGATGATCATACGCGCTGCCTCACCCGACCGGGTTTTGCCCGAGTATGTGTCGAGATGTCATTAGCGGAGAAATTACCACATAGAGTTTGGATTGATAGGGCAAATAACAGGGGTTTTTGGCAGAAGATAGAATATCCGGGTTTCAAATACTGTGATTTTTGTTCTTTGATCGGCCATCAAGAGGAGTATTGCAGGAAGAAGCTTGGTATTAAGGGCGGTGGGGGAGGTCCCGCCTCAAACAAAACGGAGAAGACGGTTAGACCGCCGGTTGAAATAAAAAATACTAAGCAACATTATGTACCCGTTCTAAAAAAATCTAGCATTCCAATTCCAGCGGTCGGCCCGAGTGGAGCGAAGAACAGCCAGGGGGTAGCGATAGATGAGCACATTTGGGGACAAGAGGCCGGTGGCCAGGGATCCGGTCAAGGTGGTTTTGTCAAACCAGTTTGAGTCGCTGGATGTGGATGAGAGTGAGCACATGGTTCAGGTTAGTGCTGCGCAGGTTACAGAAACTACGGAAGAATGTCTCCTGGAGGCGGGGTATACAAATTCGGAGATTGCTAATGCGTTTGGGATTCAAGCAAAGCCGACACAGATAACAGATGACATATTTTCAGAGGCAAAGACTGGCCTTAGCGGCGACATGACACATGACACCATCCGCCGGGAACATCACGTTGCGGCAAGGGCGCAATATGATTTTGGGAGCGCTCAGTTGGGACGTCCAGAACCAGCTGCAACACCTACGTCCATAGGAGTAGTCCATGAGGATACGTCCCAGCCAGCCCCCGGTCTCGTCCAGCCTGTGAGCAGCAATGAAGACCCCATTAGTCCAGGAAATGCCATCATCCCAGGTCCTGCGAGCATCAGCAGTCCAGACGCTGCAATTAGCCACAATCCAGACGCTGCAGTTAGCAGCAGTCCCAGCCTTGCGGCCAACTGCAGTCCAGCTCCTGCGAGCATCTGCGTTCCAGCCTTTGCGAACATCTGTGTTCCATGCCCTGTGAGAATCAACAACCCAGGCGCTGCGGTCAGCAGCAGTCCCGGCCCTGCGATCATATGCAATCCAGTCCATGCAAGCATTTGCAATCCAGGCCCTGCGAGCATCAGTAGTTCATGTCTAGCGAGCATCAGCAGTCAAGGCCCTGCGAGTTTCAGCAGTTCAGGCCCTGCGAACATCAGCAGTCCATGCCCCCCATCTCCCAGACAGTGGACACAGGTCAAGGTCAGTCCAGGGCCTCTTCTTCACGGTCCCCAGGCAGCAAATGAGTTGATCGCAGTTGGTGATTCTGTCGTGACGCAGACTGAGTCGCTTGGGGCTGTTGCAGGATGTAGGGGCTGCCACAGTGAAGCCGACGGTGATGGAACAACTAACAAAAGTTATGGCCAAGTGCGCTCTATCCACGGGACCTTCTTCAGTGCTTGCGGCTATCAGTAATGATAAGGATGGAAGTTTGCATGAGGTTGTCATCCAGCTGGTTGAGGAGAATCATGTTTTGAGAAGAGAGAAACAATCGAGGAACATGAATACACTTGTTAGCGCTGCAGATTTTAGTGACGAGGCTGCATCGAAATCGGAGTTGGGGCCGGAATCAAATGCTATTAATGATGTCAATTTGGGGGCACACTCCGATAAGGAGGAGCAGATCAAAGTCAATTCGGCGACCCCTTCGGGCAACCGTCGTAAGAATAAGAGGGGTAAATCTTCTTACCGTGTTTAATATGATGATGGAAAACGTTATGTTATGGAATGCTCGTGGGGTTGGTAATAACACCACGAGGAGGAGACTAATAAATATGGTTGTGGAGCATAAAGTCAGAATTCTTATGATTGCGGAGCCTATGATTGATGCTAGTAGATATATGGAGATTGGCAACAAGCTCCAACTTGGGGGCTTTGCATCAAACGACATTTTTGGTGGCAAGATTTGGATTTTTTGGGATACGTCCCTTGCCCTTTCAGTGGTGGATATGTCGGACCAGATCATTCATTGCCAGGTAATGGACTCTACTTCAAGAATTTTTTTAATTTCTTTTGTTTATGCTAAATGCTCTGTGGATGAAAGAAAGGACCTATGGTTGAACATGACAAATTTTGCTGCCAATCATGACACTCCTTGGTTGGTTGGAGGGGATTTTAACACCTACTTGCATTCGGGAGAAAAACTAGGGGGTGTGGAACCATCCGTGGCAAGCATGTCACATTTATTTGATTGTATTGAAAACAGCGGATTACTTGATTATGGTTTCTCGGGTCCTCGTTTCACTTGGTGTAACAATAGGAGGGGCAGTGAGCGTATTTGGGCCAGACTGGATAGGATATTTGTGAATCCAGCTTGGTTGACAGAATTTGGTAGCCCCAAAGTGGAACACCTCAGCAGAACTTTCTCAGATCATTCTCCTTTGTTGGCTTTCATGTCATCTCAATCAAAATTCGATTTTGCTCCGTTTCGTTTCCTTAATATGTGGACGACTCATCCTGAGTTTATGGATCTAGTCAAGGACACGTGGTCGACTGACATGGGGCCTATGAGGCCCGTTGATAGAGTTGATGGTGTGGTTATTAGAGACCATTGGGGTTTTGGTGTTGTGGGAAAACAAATATTTTTCGGTGCAGGATCTCACAATAAAGCGGAAATGTTGGCTCTTTTTTAGGGTCTCCGCCTATGTCTCGCCTGGGGTTTCAAAAAGGTCGTTATCCAAACGGATTCAGCACTTGTTTGTGGTTGGTTTAAGGATAGTTTGAAAATCCCGTGGCATTTGGAGAATATTTTGAAAGACATCAAATTGTTGGCAGCGAGAATGACTTTAGAATGCCAACATATCTTTAGAGAGGCTAATGCGGTGGCAGATTCTTTAGCGGCTAGAGCATTACAAGACAATCAGACTGTTTCTTTCAAGGGAACCGACCTTCCTAGGAGAGTAGCAGGCTTGATTGTGCTCGACAGACTACAAACGGCGTACATTCGCCATGGGGATGAGTAGAGGCAGCTTTTGTGTTAATGCGTGTAGGTTGGGAAATTTTGCTGGGGCGAGACTGCAGTAAGTGCGGTTTTGGCCTGCTGAATCACGTGGTCTGCTGGGAGTGCGACAGCTCTATCCACTCTGCTGAATTGGCTAGCAAAATTTTGCTTGTAGGGCAAGTCGATGGCACGGAACTGAATGGGCTCTCTCAAAACAGAGCGTACCCTGTTGTTGCTGCTGTTGATGCGCTGCGTTACTGCTGCGCTGAGTTTATGCGGGTTTTGCTGCTGTTGCTGTTGCGCTGCTGCGCTGCGTTGCCGCTGCTGCTGCACTGTTGCTGCTGTTCTGTTTTGCTGCTGCTGTTCTTTTTTGCTGCTGCGGCAATGCGGTGTTGTTGTCTGTCGCAGCGTTGACATGAATAGGGCCTGCTGCTGCGGTTTGGTTTGTGCCGTGTGGACACGGCCTGAAGAGGCTATTTTGTTTGCTTTTCTGAGTGCTGCGGTTTTGATTAGCTTGCGGCCAGTTGAGATGCCGCGACACGCGGTTGGAAAGGGTGTATGCGGGTTGTTTTGGGCAGCCCGGTGTACTTTCGGGCTTTGTCGCAGGAACGCGCGTAGTGCTGCGTGTTCTACGACTGCGAAACAGAGATTGCAGATGCTGTCCGGGTTGCTGGGAGCTGAATGTGAGCTGATTTCAGTTGTTCTGCTTTAAGTAAAAAATGCGACACATGTGCACTCCTTTATGGTCATGTCTTTCAGCATTGGTGATTGTTTTGCTTTGCTTTTATATTTTTTGGCTTACGGCTTCAGCCCAATTTTTTATTTGGTTATATCACGGGTAAAGTCGTCATGTACCTCCGTATTGATTGTAAATCAATTTTTTGACAAGTAATAAAGGTCTGGCATTCTAGAGGTGCCCCTCCCCACTGGAGGTTTAAAAAAAAAAAAAAACCATCACCATCATTAATGTATGTATATGTGCTGATTGAACTACTTATCTGACATGCATAAAATGCATTTCGGTCCACTTCTATGATATTGTGGCTGGGTCCATAAATGAATTATGCATAATCAATTTGTTCGATACAAAAAATTCAACTACAAATTACTTAATGGTGCTACGGAGTTTTGACAATTTTGTTACTTTTAGACCTCTATTATTATCTTAGTAATTTCAAATTGAGCTAAACAAGATAACCTAAATTCTCCCCAGTGTAAAATGTTGTACCAGTACTCTCGTGCAAGTTAGACGCAAGACCCCAACATATTTTTCTCCAAGCAATCACATGATAGCTGCACAAGACTGATGAGAAAAATATTGCGACAATAATGGTGGTCTTCAAACTGTCAATGGCGATTTCAGATACAAACTCTAAACATTAAAAAAAAAAAAAAGGAAGTTACCTATATGATACTACTATAAATGAAGCACGACCCCAACATGTTTTTCTTCCAACAGTGTGATTAGTTTCAATCACGTGATAGCTACACAAGACTGATCAGAAAAATATAATGACAATAATGGCGGTCTTCAAACCGTCCATGGCGATTTGAGAGGCAAACTCTAAATGTAAAAAATAAAATAGAAGTTAGCTATATGATACTTATACATGAAAAAAATTAGCTACATTATGAAAAACAAAATAGCATTGCAAGAGAAGGAAGTTTCAGATAAACTTATTATGCTCGAAGCTTGATTGCAAAGAAATACTTGCATTAAAGGCTCTATATATAATCAATCTCTATGTAGAAGTTGGTAGATTGTGAAAGAAATATTATTCTACTTGTTGATGGTCAACCAACTTACAAAGCTTGTTTTCTACCTTAAAAATCACAATCTCACACATCATTCTCTTATCACACCTTCACTCACACATCAGTTTATCATATTCAAAAAATTGCTTCAAAACCTATAAAAAAAATTTACATTAGGAATCGTTTATACAAAGTCCAATATACTTATAAATAACTTTGATACAAATACAAGAACTGAGTTTGCAAGGTGATCATGAGGTTAAATGTTTTTTCTTATTTCTTTTTAAGATCTACATATTATTTAGTTGACCTTATTTTGACTGCAAGTTCTTGATTTAGTTTATACTACATAGGCATTTTTCAAGTAAGCGACTATTCAATTTTCATGGCTTGTGAATCCTTAGATTGCTGATGATAATTTTTTGACATTTGATTAGGGTTACAGTTTGATGTTTGATAAATTAAAATGATCTTCATGCTTTTATAGGACTTAAGTTGGTTCACTGATCTACTAGATAGTAACTGTAGTAAGTGATCGATGATTGGGAGAGTAATATAAAATCCTACAACACTACAAATGTAAGCCGACAAGAAAGTAAAAAGAGCATCAAAACTAAACTAAGATAAGCACAAACATCTATAGCTTGGTTACGAAGTGAAATAACTGATTGGATAGACTTGAGCAATGAAGTCGTTTCATTAAAAATTCACATATTCAAAATGACAAAAAAGAAATCATTCACTCTTCTCCCATATCTTGCATCTATAGTATTTCTGCCTTGGTGGATCTCTTTATCATTTAATGTAGAGGTTGTGTGTGAGTTCTCTAATGTCTTTCAAGAGATTCCTGGTATCCCTCCTCGCCGTGAGGTAGAGTTTCGAATTGACCTGATTTCTGGTACTGCACCTATATCTAAATCAGCGTACAAGCTTGCACCTAAGCAATTGGAAGAGATGAACATACAACTTGATGATTTGCTTCGTAAGGGATTAATTCGGTCGAGCAATTCACCTTGGGGGGCTCCAACAATATTTGTGCCCAACTGATTATGGTTACACGTTTGTTACATTTGATTATGCATAGACTCGTAGTATGTGCATACTGATATTAGTGTAAGTGTCTTTACCCTGCTGTAATGCCTGTTGTGCCGATGCTTAGGAGCTTGCTCGCATCGTAAGTTTGATGGTGTTTGAGACGACTCGCACCTACAGACATTGAGGATGCTATTGCATGTGGCAAGCTTGCTGAGGTGCGGTGAGCTCCCGCACGCACTTGCCACTAGAGAGTGCAGTAGGACGGGTCCTGGAGGACGTGTTTTCACTACAAGAAAAATTGTGATTAATAGCGTTTAAAAACCGCTATGGTAGGCTACCATAGCGGTTTAGTAACCGCTATGACAGCCGGCGCTATAATAGACCCAGGGGATATTATAGCGGTTTTAAAACGCTATGGTAAGTTCGGCTTTTATAGCGTTTCAAAACCGCTATGGTAGCATCTTCCATAGCGTTTTAAAAACGCTATAGTAGACTCTAAAACCGCTATGGTAGACTCTACCATAGCGTTTTAAAAACGCTATATTAGACTCTAAAACCGCTATGGTAACCTCTTCCATAGCGTTTTAAAAACGCTATAGTAGACTCTAAAACCACTATGGTATGTATACATAGCAATTTATTTTTTTTTTTATTTTTTTTTTATTTTTTACTATCAAATGACTTTTTATTACACATTGTGAAGGGGCACATTGTGAACCACTGGATATTGCAAAGGCTGCACTTTATCTAGCTTCCGATGATGCCAAGTACATTAGCGGCCATAATCTGGTGGTGGATGGAGGCTTCACTTCTTTCAAAAATCTCCAGATTCCTATATCTGATCAAGTGATCATGAACTGAAATGTTCCGTGTTCATCTTTTTCGCTTTACTTTCCCTGGATTTCAGTGGGAAATGAACCAATGAAGAAATTCAAAGATATTTGGTGGCTGAATTGGCACCATTTCAAGAAGAATAATAAATCTAAGATCTGGAAAATGTTTTTATTGCATCTCTAAATAAAGTTCACCCTCAATACAAATAGAATAGAAACAATAAAAGAAATATACAGTCACTAAATTAATATCAATTACAACAACATAACCTACAGTCCCAATAATGAGAGGTTTTGCAAAACTGTTAGTACCCTGACATGATTTCCCAAAAGAGTTCCTTGGGTGCTGCAAATTGGACCAAAGAAAAAAGTAAAGATCTGATAACCCAATGAAGTTTTAAAAGTGAAAAAAGTTGTTGCAGAAGATCTTACCTGGCAAATTTGTAAACCTTTCGTATTGTTCGTAGGCCTGAAGTATGAACATGTCCAGTCCAGTGACAACAATGCATCCAGCCTCTTCAGCATCACGCAAGAGTCTGGTCATTTTAGGTGTATAAACCGCATCAAAAGCCAGGGCGTACCCTTTCAAGGCTTTCTGAAAACAAAAATACAATTAACTTGTTAGTGAATTTCATATTAAAAAATAATTATTCAAGCACTAACTGATCCAAATGAAAGACAGATAATTCAACTAAATTTCACGGGGCTTTAAGACACAGGACTGAATTATTAGAAAGTATGTGAAATAAAGGGGACACAAACCTTAGCTATGGGTGACTCTTCAACTTTTGGTTGCATTCCTACAGATGTTGAATTAGCAAGGATCATCCCATCTTCAGGATGGTAATTATCTAATTCATCAAGAGTTATTGCTTCCCCTCCAACCAGATCAGCAAGCTCCTTGGCTCGAGCTTCAAAGAGAAAAATATATTCATCATTAAAAATAGATCATTATTTTTGTGAAAATGGTGGTGGAGGAGATTAGAATGGAATCTAATAGATCTGAAAAATGTACTTGCTCAAACAATTTTTAGCTCAGACAAAATAAAATTTTATCATGTGCGTGCATATTACAGCGTGCACAATTAGTGTCAAAACAGATAAACAAATCACATCACGGAATCTATAGTGATCTTTCATGAGAAGAAAACAGAATCTTACCATAGGTACGATTAGCTATGACCACTCTTGCTCCTTTTGCTTTTGCACCATAAGCAAGTGCTTTGCCAGCACCACCTGCTCCGATTACTACAAATAGTTTACCAGCTAAAGGTGAAGTAGTCCCATTGGTTATGTTCTGTGAACCTGTAAAAGAGGAGTGTGGCCCAAAGTGCCTTTAAGCAAACAATGTTCAAACAAAATTAGGCATAGGTTACAATGCGTTTGAAAAACCTCCAAGTCCAATCTCGATTGCGGAAATAGCGCCAATGTAGTCTGTGTTGTAACCAATTAACTTCCCATCACTTGGTCTCCTGATGATGGTATTAACAGCTCCTATAGACAGCAGCAGCAGCAGCAGCAGCAAGCAACCTCTCTTCTTGACAGCTCCTTCAACATCTCTGCAAATGATCAAAATTTGAAATTTTTTTATGTTCTGGCCTAAAACTAACACATACTTTCAGTACCACGATTATATCGGTGTTCTAGTGCATTTGGATGAAATCATAAACTTTTTGAATCTTAGCCATGTGCATCAATTGAAAATTTTCTTGACTTGCCATATTGAGTCCCGACACCTTGACATCTAGCAGAGAAATCCAAGGTTTCCCTCACTGTCATTTCTCCAATGTCAAGATCATTCTGACTAATATAAGCAGAAGTTTTCCTCGGAACAAATTCATGCATTTCATGCCCATTATAGGTAATTTTTCCAGAAACCTATAGTTATTAGAGAAATCAAATTAATACCATCATATATGAAGATGAAATTAATAGCTAGTATTGAGTAGGTTTTCAATGACGAAACTCAGAAAAGGCGACGAGAAGGTCTCCATATATACCTCTAGCTTTAAATCAAGCTTCCCTGCCAAAGCTAGCAGTAAGGAGGTCTTCCTAGAGCCTGGAGGACCTAATAGCAAACTCATCCTGTATATAGGCAAACAAATTAGTCTTTTAGGCATATAACGGAATGAAAATTCCATATGAAACCCAACATACTAAGTGTCCAAGTTGTATCATTCAACAGTACTGGAAGTTGCCTGATCCATATTAGAAAAGGCAAAGTTAAGATATAGAAAACAATGAAGAGAAAATAAATGTAGCCCAGTTCTAATATATTTTTGTTTTCTGTAACCATGCATGCTTTCTTCTTAAAAATACTTGATTTTTAAGGCAAATTGAAAGCCCCACTTACATCAATGACAACACAAGCATCAAGGACAGCACAAGTTTGAAAGCGTAGAACGTGACTAGAAACGTGTTTAATACACAAACATGAATTTTAACCAAAAGAATCTCAATATCTAATTTTCCTTTGAATTGCTCCTGGACTATGGTATTAATTTTCCTCCCCCCATTTGCTATATAAAAGCATTTTCGAACATTCACAAATAATGTCCTCTATCCATTTTGAAATCATCTTTCATAAAATACGCTATGCAACTTAAAACACAGACAATTAATCAACATAATGCCAACCTCAATTGACTTGTTTTGGTGTAATCTTTCGTAGTGGTGGAAATCTGCCAGAGGTTTTCTAGATATATCAAACAAGATCTTGTTGTTTCCTTGGGAACCTAATCTTACATCATGTCCCGACAGAGTGCTAAGAGAAGAAGGTGCGCCCTCTCTGGTTGATTTACTGCAATTCTGAAAGAATAAAACAATTCTGTTACTTGAAGGGAAATAAAACCTTAATAGGATTATGTTATGAAAATCTATTATTAAAATGAAGCTTCTAATACAAACCTCGATTTTAAAGAAACATGATAGTGCTTGACCAACAATTAAAAGATTTGGCGGACAAATAGTGCCATCAGGTGGTAATGACGATACTTCCCATTGGTGTCCAATGGATGACAACTGATGTAGCTGGAAACTCTCTGAACTGGTCCTGTTCATAATATCCATGCGCACAAGGAATTCTCGCAAACTTGACGGGCAACGGCTGATTCGAAATGAAATTTCCAGTGATGGCAACACCTGTTAAAAAATTAAAAATCTCTATTTATTAATACAATAATCAATTAAAAATGGGGAAAAAAAGGGACCAAAAATAAGGCCAACTCCACAATTATGCTACAAGGTTTATAATGGGTGAAGAAAAAGATGAAATGAGTTCATTGTAGTGGCAACTGAGTAAGTTGGCATATTCAGGTACCTTTGAGATCACGAGACTCCATATTTATGCAAACCAAAGACCATACAAGGCACATAATGTCCAGAAACACTCGCAATATTTACTTGGTTTGGTTTTAAGGGTGTGTTTGATTTAAGAGAGAGTATATCTTTCAGGGACCTAAAAAAAGTCCACATGATACGCAATGGAACATTTCTTTTTTTCACTAGATTAAAATCAAAGGTACTGTAACCAACTACCGAGTCTGACAGCTTCAATCTCACACCCATTATGTTTATGATACTTTCCAATTTGGGTGTGACCACTAACTCTACCTGAAAGGTTTCAGAGATCAAAGTCATCATTAAGGGAGTATGCCACCTCTAAGAGGCAGATAAAAGTGCATTTACTACAATTATCTTGAGCAGTCAGTAACCATTGTTAATTTGTAACTAGAATGTAGCGACAGTGAGCTGTATACACTGAGCTGATGCCAAACAAGATTGAATCTCATGTTGCAGAGTCTACCAACCACAAGCATAATATAAGCAAACAGGTGACAAGATATGGTTCATATTACAATGCTCTTTCCTCCAAATGGCACAAAAACAATATTATCTTGAGAATCCTTACTTCATTCCATTTGCTTAAAACCAACTTATACATAAGACAGACAATGGAAGATAAATAGATTGCTGGAAAAATAGCTAAAATTGAAATATGGGTTTTGATGTAACAAAAACAAAAGACTTATTTTCTTTATTCTCTATATATTCTTTTTGTAATAAACACCAACGTAATCACTAAAGTTTGATAGTTTTTATGTGAAAGATTTCGACATTCCCATAACATATATATTTTTTCTCTAGTTTCTTCTAATTTGGTATGTATTATGTAGATATAACTGAGGTCAACTCATTTTTATTCATCATGTCTAAGACCTTAGAATTATTATTGCATACAATTATTTCTGGTATTTTGGGAAGTGTGTATTTGAGAGGGAAAGGTACATGGTGGGTCTGGAAGGATGACATGGAGAGAGGACTCTAAACAGATTAGCCATGTATAATTTTCCTAGTGGTATATTTTATAATTTCCATTGAAACTGGTTTGGAAAAAAGAGACAGCTTCAAGGGTTTCTTGTCACATGTTGATGGCAATGTAGAGATATGCTTCCAAGGTAAAACTGGCTCAAAGGGTATAGTTATTGAAGTGGGGTGTAGCTTTCGTGAAATTGACCCTGAGTTTGGGACACCTTCATTGCGGATGGGTGAACAGGGTGTGGCCGTGTCAGTGTATTTCTTGGATTTGTTTGGTGTGAGTTATTGGGTAATGTCAGGTTCTATGGAGATGTTGCTAAGAAGTTGGAAGACTCATAACCATCTTTTTTCCGAAAGGAAGGCATTATGGAGGTTGCTTCCTTATGTAGCATCTTGGACATCGAGGAAGGAATAGAATAACAAAATTTGTTATTATAACTTGTCAGAGTTTGACTTGGTGATCATAGAGGCTCTTTGATGTGCGTTTCATTTGTCACCTTATGGGGATTTTCTTTGTGAATTGTTTGATAATTGGGATGCTCTAGTTTCGGGAACTTAAAAGCTTTTTAAGTCAGCGTCTTGCAATACCACAGTATTATCTAAATAAATTTCTTGCTATAAATATAACAAGTATTTTGCAGCTTTTAACCAAGCAAACAATGGAAACTAAGACGACAGATAATGAAGGTAAATAGATTCTTCTGGTTTTATATCATAAGCATTGGAGCCAGTTACCTTAGCTGTCTCACACCCTCCAAGTGAAAAATCAACTTCTGATGCTTCAAATGAAGAACTGCCAGCATTTAGCTCCCTACAATTATCACACACCATTTCATTATCTATGTATAATGGGTCCAGGTCAATAAACTCAAAAAAAAAAAAAATTATTATAAATAAAAATAAAATTGTAAATTTCTTTAATAGAATTAAATTCTTATTAAATTGAAGAAAAGAAATAGAATTGAACCCCCCTAAAAAACAGAAATGAGCTCCCAATCAAAAGTAGTCCTCACAGGGAGGTGCAGGCCAGCAGATGACCCCAATCACGGCAAAATTACATCACGGCCATCTCTTGACCCCGCACCCATGAAACCTAAGAATTAACCTTGTGAACCCTGCCCTCCTAATCTTTCTTGCCACCAAAAACCCATATTCAGTTAAGCCCAAGAATATTGATCATATATATGACAGCTTTCATAGTATAATTGAAGATTCTATAAAAAACGCATGAGGTTGACATAAATACCAACTACTTTTCAACTTCTCAAAGTTTAGATCATTATGAAGTTCAACGGTTGATAAATGTCCCACCGCTTCATTGACCTTTTGATCACTTGTTTCTGCAAAGAGAATATCTTCCGTAAGCATCTAAACTAAATGAAGAAAATAAGATGCACGAGAACATCTTGGTTACCAGATTCCATTGTCTCACTCTTCTCAGATATTTGACAGATGAGAGAAACCCCAGAAACTGAAACTGGTATCTTCAAAGGGTTTCGGAATTCGACGACCACTTTAATTGCCTCTACAAATTAACAGGACACAAAATTAATAATGCTATGCACAGAGCAACCTAATATATGGATGTATGCTTGATGATGTTTGACTCAACGGTTAAATGAGTTGGGTTTTTTATCAGCACTAAATAGGAAAACTGTGACTACACACAATATGTTAGAAGTCTTGAATTTTCTCTCAATTTCAGTATTTTTTTTCTGTTAATTTGCGCCCAGTCTGTCATCAACAGTGGAAAAACTATTATACCAAGAGCTATCTTTAATCAATAATAATACAATCTTAAAAGATCCGCTATCATATGTTTTAGAACAAAACTACCTCATGATACATACCTCCAGCTATACAAATGTTAGAATCATTGAATTTCTTCGAGAGCTTGGGTTGTGATTCCAGCCAGTTAGTCCTCGTTGTAGGTATTGAAGGAACCAAATCCTCCTCCAAGGTCTGCCACAAGCTTTCTCTAACCATAACCTGTTTTAAATAAGTGAAAGAAATGTCACCAAAGGGTTAATAAAATTAATAAGGTTTTGGATTACAAAAAATGTCTTGGGTTCCAAAGCTAATAGACTGTAGATACTAAGCTTCCTAAATTTGTTCTCAAGTGGTCGGATGTTGAGGTTTTGAGCAAGGAAAGTATTGCCGAACCCAGACCAAATTTGAACATCAGGAAAATTCAAACATATAATCCAAAATTAAACAACAAATTCAGAAACTATGATTTGAAATCCGATTCTAATAATTATTTAATAAATAAATAAAACAGGTATGTTGTAGGTTCAATGGGAGTGGTCTTCCAATTAACTTTAAAGTGGGCTTCACAGAAATATTGATCTCATGAATACTTTTTCTCAAAGATCAAATTTCATTGATAATAAGATCAGGCACCTCCAAGACTCCAAGAGTCACCTTCAACAAAACCAAATAGATTACACACTGTCCCAATTCTCCTCCCCCATACATCTCATCCAAAGCAAGGTTCTCAAAAAGTATATTCCAGACAAGAATATGAAAGCTGACTCCAAAATACATGAAAACTATGTTGTTTGGTGATGGCATAAGCAATGAAGTTGAAACGAGCAGTGACAACAAGAATGAAATAAACTGTTCCCTGCAAAAGAAATAAAAACGTAAGTTATCGAATTTGACATTTGGTTCATATGATATTAAGTAATAAAAATCAGGGAAGTATATACATTCAGTTCAATGCTTGTATGTACATTAAACAATTATTACCTAAACTGAAAAATAAGAATATTTCTAGTAAAATGACATGTTCAATATTAGAATCTCCATAACACATATGTGGTTTACCTTCTAGTTCCGGATTCCTCATTCTCAAACATCAACCGGAAGCGCATGCCAAGGGATACTTGATTGTTGTATACAGCCCTGTAATACTTGGCTAAAGGAATAACAAATTCTGATGGACAAGCCTTGCAGAAACAAATTATACTTCAAAAATGCTATAGATGGATGACATCAATCTGAAGTACTTGACAGTTTCGATTAAGAGTAGTTATGGACTTTGGGTTGTAAAATACAGTGAAGGGACTATTGTTTGCAGCTGCATGGGCAGCTGCTACTTAGGATCCCTATATGAATACTATCACTTGACAATATTGATGATGAAATATTTGCGGGTTGTCTGTTAGCTCTTTTCATACCCAATAAAAGTTGTTGCTTCTCATCTCTACTCACAACATAAAGCAAGAGGATTAACAACATGATTTAAATGGTATTCTACGAAACACACTATACAGAACCAACAGAGAAAATTGTTTCTGAAACTCTGTAAAATTGATATTTAATACCATTGATAACTTACTATTATCAACTAATTAGTATTTTTCATGCATTGAATCAAACCATGAGTTATAGTATGCTTTGAAAATTGTCTAAGAGCAGAGATTTATTTTAAAATCTAATGTACACTTCATGACTTCACATCCTGGACACACAAAAAAAAAATTAATTTGAAAACTGGCTTACTTCAAGTATCTTCCATCATATCCCCCAACAACATAAAAAGCAGAGTTTTGTATTGCTCCTATAGCCAATAAACACACTTATTCACAAAGCAGGGAAACTGAGACCTACCTAGCCAATTCTTTGAAGTCTGTAGATGAGGGTGTTTCCCAAGTCAAAGACCCCAGTGCACTAGCAAGAGCTACATGCTTACTTCCACTTGCAGACATTTTAATGTATTTTCTAATAATTTCCTGCATTTCATGAAACAACACCTACTTATTAGCATTTACATGTCAATAAGCCAAAATACAGAAGCACTAGGAAACAGCAACCTCTGATCAATCTCTGAGCAGTAGCCACAGTAATATCAGCAAGGTTCCTTCACCTTGTCATATGGAGGTAATAATATGAACTATGAAGAGTGCATAATGCATTAAAGAATGAAGTACTCACAAGCTTATGAAGCAAATCAGGTTGCTCTTCAAACAAGTCTGGAAAGCTTATGAAGCAAATCAGGTTGCTCTTCACTATTAGTTCTTTCAAGATTTGTCTACACCAATGCTTCACTGCTCTAATATTACCCTCTTGTGCTTCTGCCTATATCTAATCAAAAGAGAATCAAAATTACAAAAAACATTACAACCCTAAATTCCAAATCTCAAGTACCATACTCATAAACACTGAAAATAGAAATCAATGAAATCCCATGAAAACTTACTGTCTCAGAGTCTCAGAGTCCCAAAAGTGAACATCTCAGTTACAAAATAGATGTTCCTATTGGCCGTATCAACCCAAGAGGTGTAAAATTTCATGATGTTTTTGTGCTTCAAGGTCTTGAGAAGATGGATTTCACAGTAAAGCCTCTCAAGATCCTCAGGGCTCTGAAGGAAATCATACAGCTTGACTTGGTTCCAAGCCACTTCAATCCCTTCGAACTTATCAAAAGCTCTGTAACTGCAACACCCAAAACCAAAAAGGAAGAAAACCCACCAACATAGAAATAAATCAACATATACCCATCTCATAAAACTGCAAAAGTTCTCATAAAAAACTGAAATTTCTTCAAAATCTCAAAAAGGGATGAAAAAATAACAAATAGGGTTTTAAGTTTCTTACACTGTCTTTGAAGCTCCTTTCCCAACGATTTCATTGTACTGAAAAACCAACAAAATTAGAACCAAATATCAGAAATGAAGAACATAAAGAAGAACCAAACAAGCAACAAAGTAGAGATTTTTAAGTACCCTTCCATATCTTCCAGTTGGATCAACTTCAACAAACTCAGACTCACCCTCATCTGGTTCATATGGTCTCATCCCAACCATTTCTCTCTAAAAAGAGGTGAATCGAAAGAGGAGGGCGACGGAGAGTGGAGGGAGCAATGAGGGAGATGAAGATAAAGATATAGAGAGAGCAGTGAGGGCGATTGAGAGATAGAGGGAGCAGTGAGGGAGATGGCGAGATGGAGGGAGCAGTGAGGGAGGGAGATGGAGATATGGAGAGAGCGGGGAGGGAGATGGCGAGATGAGGGAGGGTGGACATCGAGCTCTATCTAACTCGAGCGCCCAGTAAAATGAGGGAGCGCGAAAAATCCCGCCATTTTTTTGTAGCGTTTTCATTTTTGTTTACGCCAAAAATTTCATCTTTGATAGCGTATTTAGTAAAAACGCTATTAACAAATGCTATTATTGGGCATTTGTGTTGTAGTGTTTGGAGATTACTTGCTTTCCCTCCCAGCACGCTTGAGTTGGATTTGTGTTAGGTTGGCAGTGTTAGGCCAGTCATTCGGGACGTTTGTGTTTGTATCTTGGCAGATGATACAAACCACCTGAAGTGGTACTGGTGCACGTTGTGGGATGTGTCTGGGTGAGACACATTCGTAGGGTATGCAAATACCTACAACATGAGACACTTATACATAAAAATTATGGTTTCAACTTGATTGCTATACCTAGGAGACTATGAAGAATTATGATATTGTCTTTGTTTTCATCGCTTGATAGTTACCATGTTTGAATCACTTGTAAATTGCAAAGAAATACTTGCATTAAAGGCCCAATATATAACAATCTCTAGGTGGAAGTTGGTAGATTGAAGAAAGAAATATTATTCTACTTGTTGATGGTCAACCAACTTACAAAGCTTGTTTTCTACCATAAATCACAATCTCACACATCATTCTCTTATCACACCTTCATGCACACATCAGTATATCATATTAAAAAAATTGCTTCAAAACCTATAAAAAAATTTACATTAGGAATCCTTTATACAAAGTCCAATATACTTATAAATAACTTTGATACAAATACAAGAGCCGAGCTTGCAAGGTGATCATGAGGTTGAATATTTTTTTCTTATTTCTTTTTAAGTTCTACTTATTACTTAGTTGACCTTATTTTGACTGCAAGTTCTTGATTTAATTTATGCTACATAGGCATTTTTCAAGTAAGTGACTGTTCAATTTTCATGGCTTGTGAATCCTTAGATTGTTGATGATATATTTTTTTGACATGTGATTAGGGTTATAGTTTGATGTTTGATAAATTAAAATGATCCTCGTGCTTTTATAGAACTTAAATTGGTTCTCTGATCTACTGTAGTAAGTGATCGATGATCGGGAGAGTAAAATAAAGTCCTACAACACTAAAAATGTGAGCCGACAAGAAAGTAAAAAGAGCATCGAAACTAAACTAAGGAAAGAACAAACATCTACAACTTGGTTACTAAGTGAAGCAGATGGCTTTAATATCCTTCACAGAAAGAACATTATCATAATTAAGGAGAGCCAAATAAACTATCCATATGGTAAGGAATAGGAGATATGGTTCGGAAGGCAGTATAATTGTCAGAATAGGATCCAAACTACACCCGAAGCTGACCAAACAATTGATCCAACCGCTGAAAGACAATTATGACGTATTCGGCTGAACAATGAAGGACGTGGTGGGTAGTGAACCCTCCATCACACATAGACTACAAGTCAACCCAGACAAAAGCAAATCCAATAGAAAAGAAGGCCAGTCGCCCCAGAGCGTAATTAGACCATCAATGAGGAGGTGTACTACTTACTGAGTTTCGGAACAATCAAGGAGTCCCACTAACCAAACTGGCTAGCCAACATAGTTTTGGTTAAAAAGAAAAAACGAGAAGTGAAGGGTCTGCATGGATTACACAGATATCAACAAAGTATGCCCAAAAGACAACTTTCTACCTCCAACGTATAGATCAGATAGTGGATGCCACATCCAGACATGGACTCCTTCGCTTGATGGATGCATATTCCGACTATAACCAAATACAGATGCATCCCCGGACCAGGAGAAGACATCCTTCATAACATAAAGAGGCACATACTGCTACCGAGTGATGTCGTTCGAATTAAAGAATGCTAGAACAACGTACCAACGACTGGTCAACATAAATTTCAAAGATTAGATCGGCAAGACCATGAAAGTATACATTGATCATATGCAAGTAAAAAACCTACATAACGACAACAACATCAAAGACCTACAGCAAGCCTTCTCCCAACTCCGCAAGTACAAGATGAAACTCTATTCAGAAAAGTGTACATTCGGAATAGAGTCGGGAAAATTTCTCGGGTACATGGTCAACCAAAGAGGATTTGAAGCTGATCCAAAATAGATACAAGCACTCAGAAGCTTGCAATCACCCACCAACATCAAAGTTGTACAAAGCCTTAACGGCGGGGGTAACAACTCTCAACAGGTTCATTTCCAAATTGTCAGACAAATGCCTCACCTTTTTCAAGATTTTGAAAGGGAACAAAACATTTAAATGGAATAGGGAATGTGAACAAGCTTTCCAAAACCTAAAGTCATGCATGAGGAGTACATAATTACTTTAAAAAACAAACTCAGGCGAGATGCTACACTTGTATTTATCTGTATCGGAACACCAAGTCAGCTCCGCCTGATTCGTGAGGAGAAGAAAATACAGAAGCCAGTCTAATACATCAGCAAATCATTTGCGGACGCAAAAGCTAACTATCCCACCTTGGAGAAATTAACACTGATGTTGGTCGTGTATTCCAGAAAGCTACGCCCCTACTTTCAGTCCCATTCCATCACTGTAATGACCGAACATCCACTTCGGTCAGTATTGCACAAACCCGAGTTGTGCATAATTGTGAGATGGGCGATAGAGCTTGGTTAGTTTGACATCAAATATGCTCCAAAAACAGCAATAAAAGCTCAAGCACTGGCAGACTTCATTGTTGAATTCACAAGTGGTAGTAAGTATCAGCCAAACAATGATAAGAAGCAATGAACTACTGAACCCCACTCTCAAGGATGGATCTCTGCATTGTGATGGAACATCCAAGGAAAAGGGAAATGGAGCTGGAATTATTCTCTACACCCCAGGTGGGATGACTTTGGAAATGGCCATCAAATTCAGTTTCAAAGCTTCCAACAATGAAGCTAAATATAAAGCATTAATAGTTGGACTACGGTTAGCTTAACATCTCGAAGTAAAAAACATTAGTGTTTTCACAAACTCTAAATTGGTGGTCAACCAATTGAACGAATAATTTCAAGTAAAAGACACATGAATGATAGCGTACTATAAAAAAAATAAGCGACCCGATCAAAGACTTCAATGCAATCAGCGTTCAACATTGTGCCAGGGCGGACAATAGCAAAGCAGATAGCTTGGCAAAGGAAGTGTCACACGCAAAATAATTCGCCAGTCCCTTTATCACAGTATAAGAAAGCTCAATCTTGGAGAACGACGCACATGAAGTATGCGCAACAAATCAGGAAGACAGTTGGATGACTCCAATTCTGGTGTATATACAGAAAGGAACTCTGCCAGAAGACAAGATTGAGGACCGTAAGCTACGAAATAGAGCAACATGGTACACGTTGATAAGTGGAAGGCTGTATAGGAAATCTGCCACAAGTCTGCTGCTAAGATGCCCATCACCTAGTGACGCCGACTATGTTCTTCAAGAAATTCATTTTGGTATATGCGAAAACTAACCGGGAGGCATAACACTGGCTCATAAAGCCCTAACATTAGGGTATTACTGGCCAACAATGCAAAAGGATGCCAACGAATTTGTCTAGTTGTGTGATAAATGTCAACGATTTGCTCCATACACACACATGTTATACCAGAACATGATCCCTATGAGTAGTCCGTGACCATTTGCACAATGGGGAGTTTATATTGTAAGTTCGCTTCCAATCTCTGACAGAAAGATGTACCTCCTTGTAGCAATCGACTACTTCACCAAATGGCAGAAGTAGAACCATTGGCAAAAATAGGAAAAGCTCAAATCGAGAACTTCCTGTGGATATCAATAATATGTAGATTCGAAATCCTCCGAACAATTGTCAGCGATAATGAGACCCAATTCGAAGGCTAAAAGGTCAAAAATTGAGCATCAATCACCACTTCTCAGCACGTGGTCATTCGCACGCAAATGGACAAGCAGAAGTCACCAACCAAAAAATCCTCAAGGCCATCAAGAAAAAACTTGCAACAGCAAAAGGATTATGGATATCTTAATTTCCAGGCATTCTCTAGGTCTATATGACATAAAAAAGGACTCCAACCGGAGAAACACCATTTGCCCTAACTTACAAGTTCGTGGTAATTGTACTAGTTGAGATTGGCATGCCAACCTTCAGAGCTGAATAGTTTCACATGGAAAACAACAATGAAGCACATGTGTGTCGGACTAGATCTTCTCAAATAAAAAAGGGACAGAGCTTCAATCAAAAAATCGGACAATGAAGTATATTCAGCTAAACAGGACATCCAAGTCAGACTAGACAATTACTTAAAAAATCTTCTTATCCGATCACCAAGTTGGGCAACAAAGTATGTATTACTAGTTAGGACCACAAAGTCGGACTAGATATTTAAATTAAAAAATGTTCTTGTCCGATCACCAAGTCAGACAATGAAGTGTATCTAGCTAGTCAGAACATCAAATTCAGACTAGACAATTACTTAAAAAATATTCTTGTCCGATCACTAAGTAGAGTAACGAAGTGTATACGACTAATCAGGACTACAAAGCAGGACTAGATATTTAAACTAAAAAATCTTCTTGTCTGATCAACAAGTCGGACAACAAAGTGTATTCAGCTAGTTAGGACACTCGAGTTAGACTAGACAATTACTTACAAAATTTTATTGTCCGATCACGTAGTCAGGCAATGAAGTGTATACAACTACAGGACCACAAGGTCAGACTAGATATTTAATTTAAAAAACAATCTTATTGTCTGATCACCAAGTCGGACAAAGAAGTATATTCAGCTAGTCGGGACATCCGAGTCAGATTAGACAATTACTTAAAACTTTTTCTTATCTGATCACCAAATCGAGCAACGAACTGTATATAACTAGTCAGGATCACAATGTCATACTAAATATTTAAAAAATATTCTCATCCAATCACCAAGTCGGACAACGAAGTGTATTAAACTAGTCAGGTCTAATACATCATCTCAGACTACCGTCCCAACCCTCCTCTGCTTCCATATAATCGAGAGGTCTATTCTGCTAGAGACAACCATACTGAACTCCACTTCAGCTACATTAGTCTTTGATTCTTCAACAAGTATAGACAATTCATGTTTGGCCCGAGCAAGCTCCTCTTCAATTCTAGATAACTTTTGAGATGCTTGCTATTTAAGGCTCCTTTCCACAACCAGCTGCTTCTTCACAGAAGTAACCACTGCAGTAATCTGCTCCACTTGCTTCTCAGTGGCCTCACGGGGAGCATACTGAAAACACTCCATAGTCACTGCCTGATCACGACATTCGTTCGTGGCAGTCAACTCACTTTCGTTGAAGACAATGATGACTGCAGCTCCGTAACCTGCTCATGAAGGCGATCCATCTCCTTCTCCACAGAAGTCACTTCGACGACAAACTTATCCCTGACGCCCTCCACCTCATTCAGAGTATCCCGATAAGCGTTAACTGCCTTTTCTTGATAAACATCATCCTCATTCAACTTATCTACCTAAGTGAGCATCAAAAAGCTGCAACAGCTGCTACACATACTGCTTCTCCAACGCATACACCTGTTTAGGGGTAGCCTGATACTTGGACTCCATAATCCCAGCATAAGTGAGATGGGACATCCCCTATTCAGAACAAAGAAAAAAGAATAAAAAAAAGTTGAACTCTTTACCTCCATTATATGATTCACACCTTTGTAAAGGTGATTTCCAACAACACGAACATGCATGGGGGCTTTATTCATCAACTATTGATGCCATGAGTTGATATGATTGTGTGTACTCTCCTGCACATCAATCTCCGAATGCCAAGAGAACCCACCATCCATATTGATACAGATAGCCCTAGGGATGGACTTCTTCTAGGTGACTTGTGGATGGAACACAAAAGGGTCGGGAATAACTGAGAAGCCACCCTTGGTCACCCCAATAGTAATTGGGACACTGGTGATGACAGACACACCAGCCTTCCTCTTCTTGTCAATAGAAGAAGCACCAACAAACGACATCGGACGAAAAGGAGGAGAGTTAGACAACTCCTTCATACTTGGATCAACAGGAGGAAGAGGACACATAGAGCTTTGACTCTGATCAACCACAACCTCGTCAAAAATAAGATCATGCTCGAAGTCGTCCAAAGACATCTCCGTGTTTGGATCCTGATACTTTTTCAGCACAAGATGTGTCATCTTGTTCGAAAAGACACGGGCATCCTCATCCGACACCTTGCTGATGTCTGCCACACCAACATGAGCAATGAGGTCCTTCTCATATTCACCAAGCAGAGCATGAGGATGGGTAACTTCCTCCTGACTCTTCGCCAAAGTCGGATGCATCTCCTCATCTTCCTAAGTAGCACGATGGGAGCCATCCTTATGGTTTTTCTGCAAATAACCATAATCCTTACTCCCTGATCTCTGGAGAATATAATGATCAGGACTCACTCCCCTATCCGAAACAACAAGAGGAAGGGCAGCCAGAACATCTCTCGTGGCATAGATGACTCCAGCTGAAGAACCCAACCCAACATGCCTCTTCAGCTTTGAAGGCCGACAAACATCGACCAAACCACTTACGACCTTTCTTTTGAAAGGACTAGGGGCTCGGAGCCCTCCTCTTCCTCGTGGTCAGATCCTCACCTTGACCACCAACGCCAACAGAAAGACTAGGTTGAATAATAATCACACCAAAGTCACGTTCATAAACAACCAATTATCATTCCTGATCATTAAGGTCGTACATGCCATTTTGTTCAACAACTACCAACTAGAGAGCATCCTCAAGCGGCGTCCAAGGAAGGGAGAGAAATCGATCCTTCATCGATCCTTCATCGACAGTTCTTTTACAGTCAATTACAAGTTTTTTTGGTTCCTGGGGGTCCTGAATGACATGAGAATGGGTTTATCGTCAAGATTGAAATACCCAGATTCCATCGAGGCATGGAACCAGGTCTTCGTCCAGAACTTGAAATCATCTTTCGGCTTGCCCAAACAAACAAGCGAAATCAAATAGCAGACAACATTCTTGTTAAACTTCAATGTCAGCAGAGAATGCAACACATTATCGTTCAAACGGATCCCAGCTCACAGAGCCTTGACCAAGGTACCAACCAAGAACCTCCAGCCATTAGGACCCAAATGAACAGGAGGAATACCGATCAAATCTAGATAAGACCATATGAGCTCTGAAACTGGGAAATAAAGACTAGCTCTGAACATTCCAAGGTACATGACTATGTAACAAACCTTTGGCTAGATAGGGCAATCACCATCTCATGGCAGTGCAACATGCAAGTCGTACGGAATAGAATACGCATGACGAAGGTCATCCAAGGTGGCCTAGGTTGTCAACATCGAATCAAATAACCCCACAGGCGGTTAAATGATCGACACTCAGAGATCTTTTGGGATTCATAGTGAAAAGTTTTTTAACTCAAAAAGTAAAAGGAAAAATAACAAACAAGCTTTGCAAATGAAAGAAGGCATAAAGAAATAACACAACTCTCTAACACCCTAATATAGGATTAGACAACGAAAATACAGCCAATGGGAAATTGTGCAGAAAATTATAGTTGCACGAAACCCTAACATCACGCCAAAACGAGCTGATTGGTGGCGTAGTGGACTAGGTTAAATCATGGCCCTTGAGTCGACAGCTGTTAATGACATTAGTGTAGAGAAGTGATGATGAACTTCGATACTCCACTGCTGCACAGTTAGCAGCCATGCAAACGAGCCCACTAACTAGGGGGAGTAACTGATGATACATCAAACAACCATTTGATCACGACCGAACACGTGTCATAAATCATCTCTCATTAGGGATATTTAACAAGTCCAATCACTAAAGCCCAAAGAGACATTAGTAATGGACCAATATCCAGGTGAGGCTCAGACCTCAGGCCCAATGAATCTCTACCCAGAAGACAGAGACGTTATGAAAGAGACAAGTCATGGCAGAAATCTTTTCCCCAAGGACGCATCTTAATGAAAAATGAGCCGTTATAAGAAATGTTTCCATTCATTGCGCCATGCATGCTTAAGTCATGTACTGAGTTAATTACTCTTTTTATATAAGGTAAATGAGAGAGAAGACGAGGGAGGTACAAAAAATTCTACAACTATACTCTGTCCAAGTTCATATTCTTCCTCAGTTTATTGACTTAAGCATCAGAGTGCCTTCAACCACCAACAAGATGGTCTTTGGAAATCTAACTCTGTTTTGCAAGTCAAATCTCGAGGATAACAAATTTGGACGCATCAAGAAGTCACCAACCAAAAAAATCCTCAAGGCCATCAAGAAAAAAACTTGCAACAACAAAAGGATTATGAATATCTTAATTTCCAGGCATTCTCTAGGTCTATATGACATCAAAAAGGACTCCAACCGGAGAAACACCATTTGCCCTAACTTACAGGTTCGTGGTAATTGTACTAGTTGAGATTGGCAGACCAACCTTCAGAGCTGAATAGTTTCACATGGAAGACAACAATGAAGCACTGCATGTCGGACTAGATCTTCTCAAAGAAAAAAGGGACAGAGCTTCAATCAAAAAATCGGACAATGAAGTATATTCAGCTAAGCAGGACATCAGAGTCAGACTAGACATTTTCTTAAAAAATCTTCTTATCCGATCACCAAGTTGGGCAACAAAGTGTGTACTACTAGTTAGGACCACAAAGTCGGACTAGATATTTAAATTAAAAAATGTTCTTGTCTGATCACCAAGTCGGACAATGAAGTGTATCTAGCTAGTCAGAACATCAGATTCAGACTAGACAATTACTTAAAAAGTATTCTTGTCCAATCACTAAGTAGAGTAACGAAGTGTATACGACTAATCAGGACCACAAAGTCGGACTAGATATTTAAACTAAAAAATCTTCTTGTATGATCAACAAGTCGGACAACAAAGTGTATTCAGCTAGTCGGGACACTCGAGTTAGACTAGACAATCACTTAAAAAATCTTATTGTACGATCACCAAGTCAGGCAATGAAGTGTATACAACTACAGGACCACAAAGTCAGACTAGATATTTAAATTAAAAAAAATCTTCTTGTCTGATCACCAAGTCGGACAACGAAGTATATTCAGCTAGTCAGGACATCCGAGTCAGATTAGACAATTACTTAAAATTTCTTTTTATCTGATCACCAAGTCGAGCAACGAAGTGTATATAACTAGTCAGGATCCAAAGTAAGACTAAATATTTAAAAAAATCTTTTTATCCGATCACCAAGTCGGACAACGAAGTGTATTAAAATAGTTGATATACACATAATTATTACAAATTATGACCCTTAATTTATATATATTAGTGCTTCAATTAATATATTTTATTCTAATTATTTCAACTTTTATGCTTTTGTAGGAATCTGCGCTCGTGAACGATAAAGTCGCATTAAGGCGACAAATTTGAGAAAATGATTAATTTGTCGATTCTGCGGTGGTACAAAAGAGTGGTTCACACATCTAAGCCTAACCCAGCTTACTTTAACCAAGCTCAAGCCCAAGCCCAGAAAGCTAGAATCCTAAACCCAGCCTAACAAGGAAATAGGGAAACCCTATTTAGGTATCTCTATTACCTTCTCTAAAGAGGACTCTCTTCTCTCCCACGTTTTCTACCTCTCTCTCACAGCCACCATCTCCACCTCCACCAGGGCAGAGACAGAGCTCTCTCGCCACTAACCAACCACCACCTTGCCACCCTCTAACTACCGTCCTCGCACAACACCGCCGCGAAACAGGGCACCTCCCTGTTTCGCTTCCTGTTTCTCTTCCTCGCCACCGTTCAACCTCTCTCTGTCTCTGTCTTCCCTCCATCTCGCCACCGTCCAGCATCCCTCATCACGAACCGCTCGCGGCCACCATCACCCGAGCACCATCGCCACCACCGCACGCAGCAGAAACAGGGAGTACCTCCCTGTTTCGCAGCAGCCCTCCTTCCTCTTCCATCTCACTCCACCACCGCAGTCTCTCCCTCCTCCACGCCTCTCTATTTTAGAGCCATCACCACCGCCGCGAAACAGACAGGGCATCTCCCTGTTTCGTTCCCTGTTTCTCGTCCTCTCTCTTGCGATTTTGTTGTTATCCCTGTTCCCTCACCCTCTCTCTCTGTTCTTGCAGGTATAGTAGCCAATCGGGAGGAGAGGAAGCTCGCGAGGATCAGCGGAGCAGACGCATCGCGTTGGAGACGAAGGTCGAGCTGCAGAGCGCGAAATCGCGCGGGAGAAAACGGTTTTTCAAACTGAAAAACGGTTTTCACTATTTGCACCCCGGGATTTTCTAAGAGCCACCACAGAACCTTTTCAGCTCTTTTCCTCGGAATTCGTGCGCGTACAGGAAGTGATGGATTCCTCCTCCATTGATGCTGTGACCACCACCACCATGAGTCACTAAATCCCACGCAAGGTGAAGAGGTGAACTCCTAGATGTAACGCACTAAATTAGTATTTGATTCGCTTTGAGTTTTCACGATGAATAATGATGTTTAATGATTATCACTTTTATTTAATATAGAAATTTATGTTATTTCAGTGAGAAGGATATCATAGATTTCTTTGTAGATTTTTATTACTCCGGTGATTATCTTTTCTTCTCCATATAAGCTTAGTCACGCTTTTCTTATGTGTGGAATGTTTAAGGATTAATTGATTCCGGTAGGTTAGTTATATGTGATCGTCATTTATTACGGTATTGTCTCCGGATATATCGTAAGTTTAAGATATCACATATGACAAACCTTTGTGTTTTCTTAGAAGAAGTGAAATCTTAAATTCATTTACATTAGGGTATATTAATGATTAAAAGATTATTTTTCCGATTACGTCGTTTGGGATGTGAAACACGTAGTTGAGTCATCATAGCGAATCAATACTAGTTGGCGTGTGAAGTCTAGGAGGGATTCTTGGAACCTTGTGATTTTCTCAAACTTAGTTTTCATTAAATTAAATTCAATTCTGTATTTTAAATTTGTTAGAATTTATTTTAGTTTCGCATAGTTTGTCTTCCTTAACCTTATTTTGTAGATCGTTTTTTTCCTCGTGGGATCGACACCCCCATTCTTTACTGCAATTGACCGCGTGTATTGTTTGGGCGTAATCACTAGTCAGGTCTAATACATCATCTCAGACTACCGTCACATCACAAACATTCAATGAAGTCGTCCAAGAAACTACTCTACAGAACAAAACAATGATTCAAAATAGGATAAAAAAAAAGTGGAGATGACAAGACACAAAGAAACAAACAAGCACAACTGAGCCAATAAAAAACAAATTTTATTCATGATCTATTTGGTTATATCATCAAAAGGGATAATAAGAGAGATAGTTAGAGGTAAAGAAACGTTATCGTCATCGGCATGGTTAGCTGGAGGCAGGGAAGCATTATTGTTGTCGGCATGGTCAGTTGGAGGAAGTGGAACAGGATCTTCCTTGTCTGCAAGAGTGGAAACGTATTAAAAAACATGGTTAGCTATCGCACGATACTTGCTAAGGTCCCAACCCTCCTCTGCTTCCATATAATCGATAAGTCTATTCTACTAGAGACAACCATATTGAACTCCACTTCAGCTACATTAGTCTTTGATTGTTCAACAAGTATAGACAATTCATGCTTGGCCTGAGCAAGCTCCTCTTCAATTCCAGATAACTTCTGAGATGTTTGCTCTTTAAGGCTCCTTTCCACAACCAGCTGCTTCTTCACAGAAGTAACCACTGTAGTCATATGTTCCACTTGCTTCTCAGTGGCCTCGCGGAGAGCAGACTGAAAACCCACCATAGTCACTACCTGATCATGACATTCGTTCGTGGCAGTCAACTCACTTTCGTTGAAGACAATGATGACTGCAGCTCCGTAACCTGCTCATGAAGGCGATCCATCTCCTTCTCCACAGAAGTCACTTCGATGACAAACTTATCCCTGACGCCCTCCACCTCATTCAGAGTATCCCGATAAGCGTTAACTGCCTTTTCTTGATAAACATCATCCTCATTCAACTTATCTACCTAAGTGAGCATCAAAAAGCTGCAACAGCTGCTACACATACTGCTTCTCCAACGCATACACCTGTTTAGGGGTAGCCTGATACTTGGACTCCATAATCCCAGCATAAGTGAGATGGGACATCCCCTATTCAGAACAAAGAAAAAAGAATAAAAAAAAGTTGAACTCTTTACCTCCATTATATGATTCACACCTTTGTAAAGGTGATTTCCAACAACACGAACATGCATGGGGGCTTTATTCATCAACTATTGATGCCATGAGTTGATATGATTGTGTGTACTCTCCTACACATCAATATCCGAATGTTAGGAGAACCCACCATCCATATTGATACGGATAGCCCCAGGGATGGACTCCTTTCAGGTGACTTGTGGATGGAACACAGCAGGGTCGTGAATAACTAAGAAGCCACCCTTGGTCACTCCAACAGTAACTGGGACACTGGTGATGACAAACACACCAACCTTCCCCTTCTTGTCAATAGAAGGAACACCAACAAACGACATCGGACGAAAAGGATGAGAGTTAGACAACTCCTTCATACTTGGATCAACAGGAGGAAGGGAACACATGGAGCTCTGACCCTGATCAACAACAACCTAGTCAAAAATCAGATCATACTCGAAGTCGTCCAAAAACATCTCCGTGTTTGGATTCTGATATTTTTTCAGCACAAGATGTGTCATCTTGTTCGAAAAGACACGAGCATCCTCATCCGATACCTTTCTGATGTCCGCCACACCAGCATGAGCAAGGATGTCCTTCTCATATTCACCAAGCAGAGCATGAGGATGGGTAACTTCCTTCTGACTCTTCGTCAAAGCATGATGCATCTCCTCATCTTCCTAAGTAGCAAGATGGGAGTCATCCTTATGGTTGTTTTTAAATAACCATAATCCTTACTCCCTGATCTCTGGAGAATACAATGATCGGGATTCACTCCCCTATCCGGAACCACAAGAGGAAGGGCATCCGGAACATCCCTCGTGGCAGAGATGACTCTAGCTGAAAAACCCAACCCAACATGCCTTTCAGCTTTGAAGGCCTACCAACATCGACCAAACCACTTACGACCTTTCTTTTGGAAGGATTAGGGGGCTCGGAGCCCTCTTCTTCCTCGTGGTCAGATCCTCACCCTGACCACCAACGCCAACAGAAATACTAGGTTGAGTAATAGTGACACCAAAGTCACGTTCATAAACAACCAATGATCGTTCTTGATCACTAAGGTGATACAGGCCACTTTGGTCAACAACCTCAGACTTGAGTGCATCCTCAAGTGGCATCCAAGGCAGGGAGAGAAATCGATCCTTCATCGACTGTTCTTTTACAGTCAATTGCAAGTTGTTTAGGTTCCTGGGGGTCCTGAATGACTTGAGAATGGGTTTATCGTCAAGATTGAAATACCCAGATTCCATGGAGGCATGGATTGGAACCAGGTCTTCGGCCAGAACTTGAAATCATCTTTTGGCTTGCCCAAACAAGCAAACGAAATCAAATAGCAAACAACATTCTTGTTAAACTTCAATGTCAGTAGAGAATGCAACACATTATCGTTCAGACGGATCCCAGCTCATTGAACCTTGACCAAGGTACCAACCAAGAACCTCCAGCCATTAGGAGTTTAGGACCCAAATGAACAGGAGGAATACCGATCAAATCCAAAGACCATATGAGCTCCGAAACTGGGAAATAAAGACTAGCTCTGAACATTCCAAGGTACATGGCTATGTTACCAACCTTTGGCTAGATAGGGCAATCACCATCTCATGGCAGTGCGAGATGCAAGTCGGATGGAATAGAATACGCACGACGAAGGTCATCCAAGGTGGCCTGGGTTGTCAACATCGAATCAAATAACCCCACACAGGCGGTGAAATGATTGACACTCAGAGATCTCTTGGGATTCATAGTGAAAAGTTTTTTAACTCAAAAATAAAAGGAAAAATAACAAACAAGCTTTGCAAATGAAAGAAGGGGTAAAAAAGATAACACAACTCTCTAACGCCCTAATATAGGATTAGACAGTGAAAAGACAACCAATGGGAGATCGTGCAGGAAATGATAGTTGCACGAAACCTGTCACGCCTCGATTTTCGAGGAAAAACAAAAATCCTAAAATCCACGTAGGATTATCCGTTTCCCCTAAAACTCGGGTCGTGAAAATTCAATAACAACAAAAACAAATAGCAGCCACAACTAAAATATGATTAAATTATTGAAACAAATAAAACTCTAACCCGGAAAGACTCTGACGTTGCTAGCCCCACTAATGGAACTCCAGTAACGCTATCCAAAAATGTCTAAACCTGAAAGGCTAATTGGCTACATTCCCAAAGGAATGTACCCAAGAAGCAAAAGCTCACTTAGGTCAGCAATAAAGCTGGGTGAGAAATCTTTATCCTAAAATCAATAAATCCACACGTGATAACATCAAACTAAACAAAAACAATAACCAACCACACCAATAGGTAGTTCCTCAATGAGGCAAAGGTGTCATCGTCCTAATAAATAAATATGCCTTTACTAGTACTTTCGCTATAGAAGTTGACTATGGCAAGTCTGACCTGCATAAATATGAGTGGACTTGCCATCCTGCATGAAAAGGTTAGAAACAACCGGATAATATTTCGAAGTTATCAATCCTCATAAATGTAATTTATTTTCAAACTACGATACAAATCATAGTTATATCAGACTATTATTAAAATATCAACAAAACACATTTTCTACCTTTAAGAAGACATATAGTTCTCATTCAATGGTTGAATGAGCATTTAGTTTATTCCTTTAAGGTAATCATGCACATACACCAAAAAGAAATCTCGCTTCTTTTCCACAATTGCACTATCCTCCTTATGCCGAACACACCTCACCCAAGTGTGCATCCCTTGCCTTTGAAACCACTCGGAGTGTACATGTTCCAAGTGGAGTGCCACATTGAAGAACACGTCATCTCACCCGAAGTTCAATCCATGGCAAGCATTTCCTAAATCTACACGTACAACCGAACGCACATGGAACGGTGCACCGATGGGCAAGCAAGTTTGCATACTCATAATTATATCACACGTATACAAGCAAGTTTGTATACTAAACAATTTCTTTTCTTTTCACATTTTTCTTTCGGAGTTGTGGAAAAGAGCATAAAAATATAAATAAAACCTCAAAACACTTTTATGGTGACGCTTTGTCAACCACGACAAATCAACCACAATGTTCACCCATTCAATTAGGGAAACAAATAACAGTTTCATAATTATCAAGCCTCAAGTTATACACTTCACAACATCGCACACAAGTCACTGATATCACACGTCAAATGAAGCTCACACTTAGAATGTGTTTGAACTAACCATATACATATTGTCATAAAATGATTGAACTTTATTGATAAACAATAGACAATAAAGTTATGTACATTACAATAAGACCAATCATCAAGAGAATTGGCAAATCCCATGTATCCCTACAATATGCTTAACTATAAAAAATAAAAATAAAAAATTTAAAAAAACAGAACACGATCATAACACAGTAAATATCAAAACCCACCATATAATATAAAAAATAAACCAAACCCACTTCTCAGAAAGACACTCATAGATTTCATATCTAATCAACAAACTCAGCATTGTTAAATTCATACAAAAATATACATAAAATGGATAATGAAGAAAACTCACAATATGACTCCCGACCACGCTCACCCATCACAGTGAAGAAGATTATGTGTTGTCGTTTTTAGAAAACCAATCACATGAGGATCAACTTACATCCAAGTCCATACCTCTGTTCAGTTCATAACATTATAAGCTTATAAAAATTATAGATATTATAACATAAAAATGAAATGTTGGGAACTCAACTGTATGGAACTTCCATTAATTCATAGAAAGATAAATTATTCCCAATGTGTTTTAGATGGATAAATATGTTTTAGGTACCTTATACACCAATGGATAAATATGTTTTAGGTACTTTATACACCAATGGAAAGATAAATTATTCCCTATGGATAAAACTAGTATGGGTTACTTTTTTTTTTTTTATAGTGACGTCAAACAGGAACAGTGAAGAGTGATGTCAAACAGGAACATGAACATTGAACAGTGATGTCAAACATGAACATGAACAGTAATGTCAAATAGGAACATGAACACTAGTGCCAAACAAGAACAGTGAACAGTGCTGTCAAACATGAACATGAATAGTAATGTCAAACAGGAACAGTGAACAATGAACAGTGAGGTCAACATGAACAGTGACATCAAAATAGGCAACGTGAATAGTGATGTCGAAATAGGCAACGTGAACAGTGATGTCAAACCATTTTTTTTTTTATTAAAGATTTAAATCAAACCAAGATTTCAAATCGATTTTTCATTAAAGATATAAATCAAACCAACAATGTCAAATCGATTTTCCTCCATTATGTAAATCAAATCAAAATGTCTAGGGAATTGTATTTACATTGAAAAAAATATATATATATATATATATATTGAAGAGAGATAAAGTTTTACACACCAATGTTTTTCCTCGCAAGATCCCAAAGCCCTTCTTTCAGTGTCTCCCACTTTTCAACGTAAGTTTTTTTTGTGTATGCAAAGAGAGAAACAAAAAGGGCTAGGGTTTCTCTTTATAAAGTGGGTGGCTATTCGCCTCCACTGAACTTCCGAAAACTCCCACCCTCTAACTTCACAAAATAAAACCCTAATCATTAGTTTAATAAAAGCCCAAAACCAAGCCCAAATACAATTGAGTAATAACTCATCAACATTAGGGTTTAATTAGAGATATGTACACCTTTTTTTTAGAGTGTGGCTAATTAGTTTACTAAAGGCAAATGTCTTATTTTTGAGTTTTCAAATTTTGGCTAAACACACACACACACACACACCTTATTCTATTTAGCAATGACAAACAAAACAAATTTTTTCCCAATAATTGAGATTACAACATATGCCACAATTAATAAATAAGAAATTTTTATATTTATTCAATTAGGTGGGTATTATAAAACCCTAACATCACACCAAAACGAGCCGATTGGTGGCGTAGTGGACTAGGCTAAATCATGGCCTTTGAGTCGACAACTATTAATGACATTAAATGTTGTGTAGAGAAGTGATGATGAACCTCGATACCCCACTGTTGCACAGTTAGCAGCCATGCAAACAAGCTCACTAACTAGGGGGAGTAACTGATGATACATCAAACAACCATTTGATCATGATCGAACATGTGTCATAAATCATCTCTCATTAGGGATAATTAACAAGTCTGATCACTAAAGCCCAAAGAGCCATTAGTAATGGACCACGATCCATGTTAAAGGCCCAAACCTCAGGCCTGATGAATCTCTACCCAGAGGACAGAGACGTTATGAAGGAGACAAGTCATGGCGGAAATCTCTTCCCCAAGGACGTATCTTAATGAAAAATGAGTCGTTATAAGAAATGTTTCCATTTATTGCGCCATGCATGCTTAAGTCATGTACAGAGTTAATTACTCTTTTTATATAAGGTAAATGAGAGAGAAGATGAGGGAGGTACAAAAAATCCTACAACTATACTCTGTCCAAGTTCATCTTCTTCCTCAGTTTACTGACTTAAGCATCAGAGTGCCTTCAACCACCAACAAGATGGTCTTTGGCAATCTAACCCTGTTTTGCAGGTCAGATCTCGAGAATAAAAAATTTGAATGCATCACTTGAAACATTAACAAATATAAGTTATAAGGTAATTTATGCATAAAATGCAGGAATATTAGCTCGTTCCTACATACAAAAAGCTAGAAGGTTTTGTGATGGAAGGTGATGAGCTTACTGGGCACAAGTAAGAAATGCAAGGGGAGCTACTGATCTCGTGCCAAATACAAGGAGTCGGATGCGACAATCAAGTACAAGTACTTCATGTTCACTTCGTGACGAAGACAAGGAGGAACTTAGAGAAGATGTTGATATTGAAGTTGTTTGATGTATCATTGACGTTAAGTTTTGATTTAGACGTTTTGATGTTTTGGACATGATTTACATATTTAGTATTTGCTTGTTTTGCTCAATAATACTTAGTGGGGGTATTAAAAAAATAGATTAAAAAATAGTCCGTTAAATCTCGTTACATCATGTAACGCTCCTGAATCGTTACGAGTCCATTATCCATTTTAACTGCATAAAACATAATAAATTTCTTGGGTATTGTAGGGATTTAATGATCCACAGTTGATTAGCATTTAGCTTTTGAGACGCAATTTGCTTAGGTGAACGTCAAATGCATCTCTCTTATAAAGTGTGCCATTTGCTTTTGCAATGGGGAAACAATCTGGAGGATTAAACAACAGACTCTAGTGTAAAATAGGGCATCCCTTGATTACCTTTACGACATAGTTGTAAAATATAAGGTGTCATCGCCTCAATAATACTAGTGTAGATGGTATGACAAGTTTTGGGTCTGAATCATATCGAAGACATTTATATTCTTATGGAATCCACAACCCTGCCCACCTTTCAAAGAAAAATAAAATAAAGCAACGACGCTTCATTTGAAAAAAAAACTCTCATGTCAAACACGTATTGGAGAGTCTGAAATCTAGACATGTGTTCAACACTGCATGGATATCTTTACCAATGTTACAAGTATATTATGTGCTATGTAGAAATGTTGATCTACTAGTGAAATTATAATTATTGTTGCAAAAAATAAATAATATTATAATGTACAAACATGTCTTGTATTGTGTTTCTTTAGTTGACTACTCGCATATGTCGTGCCCGTCTTGATGTTTACATAGATTGAATATGATATGCTCAGAAGGTCAAGTGTAGCACCTGTTTCCTGTTTCTTTTATAGGGGGGGGGGGGGGTATTCAATTCAGAATTTAAATGGACTCTGAAAGATTTTAAATCTCGTGGATTTTAAAAGGTTTCAAAGGATTTTACAAAGTTCACTGGATTTTGATGAATTTTAAATGATTGAATTTGTAGATTTTATAAAAGTTTGTTATGGATTTATATGGATTCTTATAAATTCAATGAGTATAAATATGTTATTAGTCATTGGAAGCAATGAAAAAACATCACCTGCATTGTTATCCATGCCAACACAAATCATAAAACGTCTCTCAAAACATCAATTAAACAATTGTTTTTATGCTACGAGAATTTAACTTTAAATTTTAAAAAAATCCAAATTCATTGAAGATGGTCCAAAAGTAATACAAATAACTATTTTACTTCAAATTATTATCCTCACCAACCGCCACTTCTTCTCCTCCTCCCTTCTCCTTCTTCTTCAATCACTACCACCACGACGCTACCACCACCTCTTCTTCTTCTTCTTTTTCTTCTTTTTCTTCTTTTTCTTCTTTTTGCCCTCGCTAAGGTTTTGGCAAGTGGGGAACCTCCACTCTCAGGAACCTCCGCAAGGGAGAAGAAGAAGAAGAAAGGAGAAAAAAATAGAAGAAAAAAACAGAGAGAAAAGAAGAAGAAGAGGAAGAAATCATAAGGAAAAAAAAGGAGAAGAACAAAAAACAAAGATGAAGAGAAGAGAAAATAAGAGGAAGAGAATGAGAATAAGAATAATAATAACAAAAAAAGATAATAAGAAGAATAATAACAAAGAAAAGAACAAGAACAAAGGAGAAGAGGAAGTGCGAGTGGTGGTGCAACCAACAGTGGTAGGGCATAATGGTGTGGCCAGAAGTTGTGGGGCAAGGTGGTGCTGCTCCAGTGAAGAGAGAATTGAAGGCGAAGAAGGGAAGGTGGTGGTGTTCTTTAGCATATCCCAAAAAATGTGGGGTATTGGTGTCCTTCAGCGAAAATGGTGGTGTTATTTAACAATGGCCAATACAAATCATTTGAAATGTGAGGGGAGAATGTTGAATTTGGAATGACTCTTGTTATATATATTTTTCACTCACAAATCCTTCAAAATCCACAACTTTAATAAATCCATTAAAATCTACTACTTCTTGAATACCCCCTGATTTTGGTGGACATTTGAAAAACATGAATTGAATACCTTCTGATTTTGATGGATTTTTGAAAAACATGAATAGAATACCCCCTGATTTTGGTGGACTTTTGAAAAACATGAATTGAATACCTTCTTCAACCCCTAGATTTATATGTATTATTTTAAATCCTTAATGAATACCTCTGAATTTTAATGGATTTTAAAAGTTGTAATTAAATACCACCTCTTTGGCTTTGTAATGATGCCTATTACACTTTCTTCTGATTGATTTTGGTGGCTACTGAGATCTTTAAACCTTCCTTGTCCACTGACTTAAAACTTGTATGCAGCTCTTTAGATCTATTGAAGTGTTGAAATCTAACACAGAATATACTGAAGATGATGTTACAAAGGAGATGGCTAAAGTGTCATTTTTCTCGAATGCGTTAGTGTCTTTGGATTTGAGCATTGAACCATTTAACTTCCCTGGACTAAGCAATGGCATTGAATGAATTGAAAGGTATGTATTTGGTAATCTTGATCGTGTATTTGAAGTTGTTGAGGAGATGAAAAACAATTTCTTCCAAGTCTTTGGTGTCCCACACAGTATGGATAATGGATTTTCATCTTCTTTTAAGTGCGAGATAGAAATTGAAGGCAGGTGTCAGGACTAGTACTATTGGTCAGGGAAATGAACGTCAGAGGCCTTTAAAGATTTTTCTAATGGTCTCAAAACTCAATGTCCCCTTTTGAAAAGTGCCCAAATGCTTAGCATCTATATTATAGGGGGAAGGTTTGAGCTCTTGACTGTGAGGACGTGTTGCCTCCATTGCATAGTCGAGCCAGACTGTACTACTAGCATTTTTATTGTTTTCTTTGCATTGTTTTTCAACTTCAAACTTGTATTTCCATCGATCAATAGCATCGAACTAGTCTTGAGCAGCGTCTTTCCGAACGTTCCTCCCCATTGTAATCTATTGAATGTTAATGAGAGCTTTTGCTGACTATTGTGCATTGTTATATTGTCTGCAGATTGATATTGTGCATTCTCAAGTTAATATTTGTGTCCGTCAAAGTAACTACTCATAGGCTTACTAGTGAATTGGATAGCTAGTGCCGCACGGATTGCTAGTCCGTGACAGTTGGTATCAGAGCCAGAGCTTGTTGAATGCAAACCAGGATGCAGGAAATAAATGAGCGCCTTAGCGCTATGGAGGAATGACAGGCTAGTCGAATGCATAGACTAGAAAGCAGAATGGACCAGTTGAACACTTTGGGAAAACAGATTAGTCGGTTGGATGAACTCTTTTCACTGGCAGACAGAGTGGATTCGCTGGCTGAGCATGTTGATAATTTAGAGGGACAGACAGTCGCTATGGAAGAGTCGCCTCACCCCACAGCTCAGGTGATGAGTGACTTCCAATTACAGTTGGAGGACTTATTTGCAAGGGTTGGCTTGCTGACCAAGGTCACAGGGACGACTGATCACCTTAGGATGAAAGTGCCTGAGCCAAAGTCATATGCTGGGGTACGAGATGGGAAGGAGTTAGAGAACTTCTTGTTTGATCTGGAGCAGTATTTTCGCGCGGTGAACCCCGAATCAGAAGAAGCCAAGGTCACCATGGCGACCATGTACTTAGCAGGTGATGCGAAACTATGGTGGAGAACCAAATATGCAGATATGGAAGAAGGTCGCATCCTTATTAGAACTTGGGTAGACCTCAAGAAGGAACTTAGAAATCAATTCTTACCTAAGAACACTGATTTCTTAGCAAGGAGGAAGCTCCACACCATCAAACAGACAAGCAATATTCGAGACTATGTCCGACAATTCTGAGCTTGCTTGCTAGATATTCGAGACATGTCTGAGAAGGACAAGGTTTTTTGTTTCATGGAACAAGCTCAACCGCTTCTACAAGCAGAATTGCAAAGGCAGAAGGTGACAGATATTACAAGTGCTATTGCGGCAGCAGAATAGTTTAGCGATTATATGCCCATGGTTGGATCCACTTCACTCAATCACTCCATAGCTAGAACTGGCAGTACCAATTCAAGCTCAGGGTCGAATGCTCGATCACCTCACCAAAACTAGGGAAACTCAAGTCATAACCGAGGAAACTACAATTCCTGGCCGTCCAACCAGAATTGGAGTTCCAACAAAAATTGGAATGCTAGCTCTAGCAACTCAAATTACAACAACAAATGAGGGCAAAACTACTCTGGGCAGTGGAGACCATCTGCACCTGCCCCATGCATTCTTTGCAATAGTAGGGATCACCCAATAGGCAAATGTCCATCCAAACCAGCTCTACACTCATTAATGTCCTTGCTTCAAGCAGAACCTTCTAACTCGACCGCATCGAGCTCGAATCCCACCAACAGTGAGACCTCCCAGATGGGAGCTCTATGCAAGCTCAATGCTGTCAAAGGAGAAATGTATGAGCACCCACATAAGAAGGCTTTGCAATACATCGACATCACTATCAATGGGTTCCCTTCCCAAGCATTGTTGGATTCAGGAGCGATAGACAATTTTATTGCCCCAGATGAAGCTAGACGTGTGGGTCTGAACTTAGAAGGAGATGTGGGTAAGTTGAAAGCTGTAAACTCTAAGGCAATCTCTATTAATGGTATGGCTAGAGCTGTGCCACTACAGGTTGGTCCATGGGAAGGAAGATCAAACTTCTTGGCCATTCCACTTAATGATTTTAAGGTAATTCTTGGCCAAGAATTCTTTCGAGGAGCTGCAGCAGGACCATTACCTTTCATGGACTCCTTGGGGTTTTTTGGACCCAGACTACGCATTGTACCAACCTCAATTCGACCAACAACTCATGATAGAATATTGTCGGCGCTCCAAGTCAAGAGAGGCTTAGCCAAAGGAGAAGATACATACTTAGCTGTGGCAAAGCTAGAGATGGAAGATGATACTAGCAAAATCCCTGAGGAAGTTGCCCAAGTTATTGCTGACTTCAGCGAAGTGATGCCGAATGAATTGCAAAAGAATCTACCTCCCAGAAGGCTCATTGATCACGAAATTGAGTTAGTGCCTCGTGCCAAGCCACCCGCACGTAGTCCATATCGCATGAGCCCTCCAGAGCTGACCGAATTGAGAACACAACTAGATGGCTTGTTGGAGTCGGGATTCATTCGACCCTCTAAAGCACCTTATGGGGCACTTGTTCTTTTTCAGCGGAAACATGATGGCAGTCTTCGCCTTTGTGTTGACTATAGAGCCTTGAACAAAGTCACTATAAAGAACAAATACCCGCTGCCGCTCATTGCAGACTTGTTCGACCAACTTGGATCCGCCAGATACTTCACAAAACTCGACTTGAGATCAGGTTACCATCAGGTCCGCATTGCTGCTGGTGACGAACCCAAAATTGCTTGTTCTACTAGATATGGGTCATATGAGTTCCTAGTAATGCCCTTCGGCTTGACCAATGCTCCAGCTACATTTTGCACCCTTATGAATGGCATGTTCCGTCACCTTCTGGACAAGTCTGTGGTTGTCTAGCTTGACGACATTGTGGTTTATAGTGCGTCGATAGAAGAACACCTACATCATTTGCGAGAAGTGTTCCAAATCCTTAGGGTTAATCATCTCTTTGTCAAGAAGGAGAAGTGCTCATTCGGCCAGACCCAGATCAATTTCTTGGGTCATGTTATTGGCAATGGCAAGATTCAGATGGACATGGAGAAAGTCAAGGCAATCCATGATTGGAACTCTCCTAAGAACGTGTCTCAACTACGTTCTTTCCTTGGACTCGCAAACTATTATCGTCGTTTCATAAGGGACTACTCTAAGAGAGTTGTTGCCCTGACAAATTTGTTGAAGCAAGACCGAACATGGGAATGGGATAGGCAGTGTGAAGCTTCATTCCAAGACTTGAAATTGGCCGTGATGAAAGATCCAGTATTGGCCTTGCCAGACATCACCAAGCCCTTTGAAGTACAAACAGATGCATCTGATTATGCCTTAGGGGGAGTTTTACTTCAAGATGGTCACCCGGTAGCATATGAGAGTCGAAAGTTGAATGATACAGAGTCTCATTACTCAGCTCAGGAAAAGGAATTGCTAGCCATTGTACATTGTTTACGGGTGTGGAGACACTACCTCTTGGGATCTCAAGTCCTTGTTAAAACAAATAATGCTGCAGCAAGCCATTTCCTTACTCAGAAGATGCTAACCTCCAAGCAATCACGATGGCAGGAAAAATTAGCAGAATTTGACTTAGTATTGGAATACAAGCCAGGGCGCACTAACAATGTAGCTGATGCACTCAGTAGAAGGGCAGACCTTGCAGTGCTAACCCATACTGGTCCGAGTCACACCATCTTGGAGAAGATCAAAGTAGACCTACAGACAGATCCACAAGCGAAGGCGATTATAGAGTTGATCAAGCAGGGCAAAACTCGACGATTCTGGATAAAAGAAGGAGCAATACTCACAACTGGTAATCGCCTATATGTTCCAAGAACTTCTAGTTTGAGGAAAGAACTTTTGAGAGAATGCCATGACACCCATTGGGCGGGACATCCAGGTTGGAGACGAACACTTGCATTGCTAGAGAGGGGGTACTATTGGCCGCAGATACAGGAGGATGTAATGGCCTATGTTCAAACATGTCTTATTTGCCAACAAGATAAGATTGAAAGAAATCGACCAGTAGGCTTACTAGAGCCCCTGCCTGTTCCAACTCGTCCTTGGGAAAGTGTTTCCATGGACTTCATTACTGGGTTACCGAAAGTGGAGGATTTCAGGAGTATCCTTGTAGTTGTTGACCGATTCTCAAAGTATGTGACCTTTGTGCCGACCGGACTGACTTGCACAGCCGAAGATACGGTGCAATTTTTCCTCAAGCATGTAGTGAAGTATTGGGGACTGCCCGAAAACATTGTTAGCGATCGTGATGCTCGCTTCACAGGAAAGTTTTGGAAGGAGTTGTTCAAGCTCTTAGGATCCAAACTTAATATGTCGACAAGCCAACATCCCCAATCTGACGGACAGACTGAGCGCTTTAACTCTATGCTTGAAGAATACCTTCGTCATTTTGTAAGTGCAAACCAGAAAAATTGGGTGGGACTACTTGATGTTTCACAATTCTGTTTCAACTTACAAAAGAGCTCAGCTACTCACTCTAGCCCCTTTCAGTTAGTCACTGGTCAGCAACCATTGACACCACATACAGTGCTGACCGGATACCAAGGACCCAGCCCAAGAGCTCTTGAATTTGTCAAAGCCTAGTAGAATAACATTGAAGTTTCTCGAGCCTATCTTGAGAAAGCCTCCCATCACATGAAGAAATGGGCCGACAAGAAATGGCGGATCGATCCTTTTGAAGTCAGGGACTTGGTATTAGTGAAGCTAGATATGTTCAACAAGTATAAACAGACGGCTAGAGCACACAACAATCTGTTTCGCAAGTATGAGGGACCGATACAGATTATTGAGAAAGTAGGCAAAGTCTCCTATCGCGTCAAGTTACCACATTGGCTCTGTTTCACCCATCATGTCTTCCATGCAAGTAACTTGAAGTCCTACCATGCAGATGCCGCTGATCCCACAAGAAATGTATCTACCCAAGCATTGCCTAAGCATCCTGCTAAGCCCAATCGAGAAGTGGAAGAAATCTTAGCTGACCGCCTCATCAACAACACAGGCCCGGATAGAGAGTATTTGGTTTAGTGGCGAGATGAGCCTCCTTCAGAGATTAGTTGGGAGCCAGTCGAGCATCTACTACCGTACCTCTCAAAGTTGGAAGAGTACTTGGAAAAGTTCGCTGTGAGGGCGTCAGCGAATTGAGTGTGGGAGAGTGTCAGAACTAGTATCGTTGGTTAGGGAAATGAACGTTAGAAGCCTTTAAAGACTTTCCTAATGGTCTCAAAACTCAATGTTCCCTTTTGAAAAGTGCCCAAATGTTTAGCATCTATATTATAGGGGGAAGATTTGAGCTATTGACTGTGAGGACGTGTTGCCTCCATTGCATAGTCGGGCCAGACTGTACCGCTAGCATTTTTATTGTTTTCTTTGCATTGCGTTTCAACTTCAAACTTGTATTTCCATCGATCGATAGCATCGAACTAGTCTTGAGCAACGTCCTTCCGAACGTTCCTCCCCATTGTAATCTATTGAATGTTAATGAGAGCTTTTGCTGACTATTGTGCATTGTTATATTGTCTACAGATTGATATTGTGCATTCTCAAGTTAATATTTGTGCCCGTCAAAGTAACTACTCATAGGCTTACTAGTGAATTGGATAGCTAGTGCCGCACGGATTGCTAGTCTGTGACAGCAGGGATGAGAAGGAAGCTCGCGGGAATGACATATTATTCTGATTTCTCAGGCAAGATAAAAGAGGTTTGAATGTTGGTCTAGAGAGGAAATTGATGCATCCAAATTCGCCACTGTAGATTTTGATCTGCAAAGATGAACAATAGTGAACCAGATACCACCGTTGTGGCGTTCAAAGGTACTCCTATGGCAAAGTGAGGCACTTGAACAAGGATGAAAATTGGCTGATAAAATTAGGATTGCATGTGTATCTTTCTCATCCGTTTTGTTCACCACATATAATGAGTGTTTCACTCCCTCATTGACTCTACCTGTGAATCCGTGATGGAGGGAGGAGGTCTCGCATAGGATCTAGGAGTGGGCACGGGACGGGATATACCCATCCCGACCTCGTCCCATCCCAAAACGGGTTCGGGACAAGACGGGATCAGCAGATACCCCATTTCAATTCAAATGTACACCATTTCATCTTTTTTTTTGGTTAACTTTTATCAATAGACATTCTCAATTAAATAAATAGCCAAATGACAATAGAAATGAACGAGAAGCTCAGAAGACAGAAGAGAAAAAAAAAAGAAAAAACTACAAAACAATACAACAGTAATGTAACTTCTATTTTTCCCTGTAAAAGAAATGAAATAATAAAAAAAAATTAATTTAGTAATGGAAAACTTCATAGAAAAATGTGTACAATATAATAGTAGTCCTCTCAACTTAATGAATCAAAACACGGGTATTACTCTAAACTGAGATGTTGGAGCATAAAAATGCAAAGATATCAACTACATCAACATTCAATAAACAATTATGAATAATAACAAGATTCCTTTCTCAGATAATTCTTTGTAATTCAGATATGTCTTCATCTTATTCAAATTGTATCCATTGACTTATTGATCAGGTTTCTCTACCATAACAAGGATTTGGGTGCAGCTGAGAGAAAAGCGTACCTGTCAAATTTTGTAGTGGGCCAAATGCTAAGAACTTTTCAATTTCCCTCTAACAAAATTCTTTCAATCAAGTCACCACACCTACAAATAAGTTTTAACACCACCCTCAGCCACTGAAGGCGTCATCCATATATGCAATATTATAAATAAAAATAAATAATTAAATAAAAATATTAATAATGAATATTAATAAATTAGTTCAGGACGGGGCGGGATTGGCGGGATTGAAAATATTCATCCCATCTCATCCCATTCTAGATCGGGACGGGACGGGATCGGGATTAAATTATTCAATCTCATTAAGACCCAAAAAAATCGGGACGGGATCGAGATCGCGGGATGGGATGCCCACCCCTAATAGGATCTTTCTTCATCAAGTTATGTCCATGTAGGGCTATTTACTTGTCCCTGTCACTTGGCTCTCTTTAGGACATAATGCTTGATTGGACCAAGAGTAGCATAAGTGAACCTTGGGCCTACTATTGTTTAAGGGTTTGTATTTTGATCCAACAATTTTAGCCAGCCTTGTTTGCTGGCTTCTTTTGGGCATTTTTTTGATTTTTTTTATAATTTCACCCCTTTTATAAGTGGTGTATGTGATTATGTTTTTAAAGAGGGGTAAAAAGTGTAAAAAAAAGTCAAGAAAATGCCCAAACAAAGTCAACAAACAAGGCTGACTAGACTTACTCATTTTGATCTTATTGTCCTGAGCCAAACTCCGGTGTTCATACTACACTGGGCTCACATAATTTGGGGTTGGGCACCAGACTTATAGGCTGAATAAAAATGAACTTAGACCCGGTCCGGGCCTTCCGCCCGTTGTGGGTGACCTATGCCACGTGTTTGGTTGTGGTTCTCATCAGAGATTAAACCAAGGCTTAATCTGTTATGATAGAGTGTTTGTTGCTCCTGCGTATTCGTATGAGTCTTAGGGTGTGTTTGGTTGCATGTAATCCTATGTCATGGGAATCCATGAGGGAACCCCTACATTTTATGCTAAATTGATATATCACTCCACACCCACCATTTGGTTTTGTGATCAATGATGGAAATGGAAGTCCCATGAACATGAGAATCACATGCCTTGGGGGACCAAGGAGTGAGATTCTCATGTTCATGAGACTTTCATTCCCACCATTGATCATAAAATCAAATGGTAGATGTAGAGTGATGTATCAATTTAGCCTAAAATGTAAGGGCACTACAAGAAAAAAGGTCATTCATAGCGTTTCAAAAACGCTATGGTATGATACCATAGCGTTTTAATAAACGCTATGTTTGCCGCCGCTATAATAGACCCTGGGTCTATTATAGCGTTTTAAAACCGCTATGGTAGAGCCTTTTATAGCGTTTTAAAAACGCTATGGTAGAGCCTTTTATAGCGTTTTAAAAACGCTATGGTAGAGCCTTTTATAGCGTTTCTAAAACGCTATGATAGAGTCTACCATAGCGTTTCTGAAACGCTATAAAAGGCTCTACCATAGCGTTTTTGAAACGCTATGGTAGAGTATACATAGGATTTTTATTTTTTTTTTTGTTTACTTTTGATTACATCTTATAGGTAAGTATAATTCAGCAAGTGCATCAATTCTTGCATCAGGTAAGTAAAATTTAATATGACTTTTTATTAAATTTAAAAACAGCATTTACAACCTCTGATCAACAAATTCCAGCAATTGCTTTCAAGCAATTCATTACAGCAACAACATTTACAATTCATTACAGCAGAAATTTAGATCATTCACAATTCATTACAGCACGTGCATCAATTCATTACAGTAGAAACAACAGCATTTACAATTCGACATTGTGTAGTCCATTGCATCCTCCTGGAGCTTTTCTTTTCTCAATTACTTTCAAAACTGCATGGCCAGCAGCTGTACATACGGGAACAGAGGAACTTACAAGGACAGAGACTGAGACATAGAAATGACACCCAAAGTTCTTCTTGAGCTTGGGAGCTTTAGAGCTTTAGGCACTGCAAAGGAAAAATTGTTGCTTTAGACGCAGAAGCTTTCCATCTTCTGTAGCATCACCAGGATACAGAACTGCACATATCTGCAACAGCACAAATTGATGAATATCCGTTAGGGAATCAAATGACATACACACACAGACAAACACAATCAAATGCGGAAAAGATGCTACATTCATTTCCTTGAGAAGCAAATAAATTGTTTAACACTAGAATTAGCCTAAACAACACATTGTTACAATGTAATCATCAAAATCAGAAAGAAGTAACTGAATAGCCTTAAGCATTACTACTAGTTCTTATTAGACCATTTTTAACTTTAATATATGTGACAAAAAAATGAACACTTCACACTGATTAGGAGGTAGATAACTGGTTTTCCACCAGATAACCAACCTGCTGCTCTTGAATGAAGCTGGGCAGCAGCTTCATATTGTCCATCATTGAACTGAAATAAGTCAAAATCCTGACTGCCAGCTTTTGCTTCCTAAAGACATGAAGACTTATTGTGTTCTTGGTCTTGTATCCTGGAATAGGCACATCATAAGCCAGTGCTTGAAGAACTTCTCCCCCAACCCATTTTCGACTGTGAAAAATAAAAGGATAGTGTTAACTGTTAAGGTTCTGACATTTGATGAGTTTCACTGACATTAAGAAAAAGAGAGCAAAAACATGGATCCAAGATAACATACCAATCTAGGAGTATCCTTCTAGTTCTTTACTAAATAATTAAAATATATATATATTCAATTACACAACATCATAAAAAATTAACACTCACCATCCTGAGGGATAGACCTCGACTTGACCAAAGAATCTGACTGTGAATATGACATCATGCCTGACAACTTCCCAGGGGCTGAATTTCTACACCATACAGATTACTGATTACCAATTGAAGTCACAAACAAACGAGGAAGAATACGAATATTCAATGATTTCAGCTAAACCAAACCTCTAGCCAGTCTTCAGCAATTTCTTCTTGTCCCTCCTTGGCGACTTTTTGCTTAAAAAGTCCATATCTGTACCGCAAACCATAACCCCATGCAGGCAAGTTTAATGTTGCCATGGACTCAAGAAAACATGATGCTAACCTTCCCAACCCGCCACCATTTCCGAGCGCAACATCTTTCTCCTATAAGGCATTAACCATTATATTAATATTGACCTTACACTTCAATTAGCAATAGAAACAAGTCATGTTTGTTCATAATTCCAGTATGAGGAAACGGATAAAGAGAAGTACAAGTGTTTGTCAACATTAACATAACGCAAAACCTGTGAGTGTGAGTTCAGAGTGAGTGTGAGTTCCTGTTCAGAGTGATGGTACAAGTTTAGATAGATCAAAAGAGATAAATAGATTGGAGCAAGATATAAAAACTATATAATATGTAGATTTAATAAGTTGGTCAGGATCATTGAACCCAACAGAGTAGCTTATTTTAACTGACTTGTAATTAACACATCCAACTAGAACTTCAAGAATGTTGATTTTACCGAGGAGCTATATTTAAAAGAACCTCAATTTCCCCACACAGAATAACAAACGTCTTTTCAATAGTTATAAGCCCATTAGACGTGGTTGTCTACCTTAATGTATGTTAATGTAGGTATATAAGAAAGCATACCTCCGCAGCAAGTTCGCCGTCATTGTGATCACAATTGATGTTAACCAATTGTCCATTGTTGCTACACTACCAGCAAGGCCCTTTATATTCACTGGAAGAATCTGCAAGGTCATACTAAATCAATACACTAATGTAACAAGAAAAACATAAAGTATTGGTTTTCAACGGGTTACTAATGCAGGTCCTAGGAAATGGAGGAAGAATTATCATAAGGGCTTTAAAAGGAATAGGAAGAACTCCGAGAAGACTTCCTTTAACAAGGTAGAGATCAGCTTACAATCATTAATTACTTCTTTTTTTTCATTAATCATATATTGAAACAATCAGAAAAATGTTATATATCTAGGTCACTACAGAAAATTCAGTAACCTGTGCAATTACAGAGGTCACTACAGATAGTAGATTCATATGGAAGAAAAGAAGATCTACATATGGTCATGAGGGAGAAGAAAAACTAAAAAACCTAAGTACCAGATGGTGTTTTGTAGATATTAACAAGACCATACCAGCCCATAACATGACTTTAACAAAAGATAAGCAGACTAACAATATTATGCATCTCCTGCAAAAGTGCTACTTGCTCACCCTGGTAGAAGAGTGTAACAATGTAAAAAAAAAAAACTGGTAGTAGAATCGTTAACATACAACTTTCTTTGCACAGCTATAGATGTGGAGGTATAATTTTTCTTTATTCCCATGGACTATTTATTGATGTGAAAATTTTGGAACAGTTGAATCAACCGATGGAACTAATCAAATCTACTGGGGCCTATATTTTTCAACAAACTGATTCACCGGACATAATCGAATTTTGACCAGGAACTCCAAATTGAGCAAGTAGAAAGAGGTTAACATTTACTTGATTTTCATAATTGAGATAACAAAAGAAAATTATTGTACCTGGAACGTCTGTGGTACCATAACATGATGATGCTCAACAGAAACCGGCAGGGAAGGCGGTGAGACATCAAAAACTGTGTTCTCACCCTTGTAGTACGGTAAAAGCTCATACACTCCTGCAAAATGTCAAAACAAAAGAGTGCCTGTTTCATAAACAAAATCGACCTTCTGGGAGCAGCAAAAACATACGCTCACTTTATCCCTGATAAGAATGCTATTGCGTCCAATTTCGCCTTCTATCAGAAAAAATATGGAGAATATGACATTACTAAAACAAAGACACCACATACTGACACCATATGTTTATACATATTGCCATCAAGCTTTATTATTTTTGTTTCAAATTAATGACATGAACCTTAATATATAAAGCTAAGATGAAATCTTACTCCTCATGGAGAAATTTGGAGTATTTGCATTAGAGGTTTTCAGAACCTATCTGTGTGTGCATGCTAGAGAGAGGAGCGGGAGTTACCACAAGGTACAGATTGAAACATGAATTTCCCATCTGCATCAGAAACAGCATGGCAGAGTGCACTTTTGCCCTTAGGGGAGTCACCTGAACCCTGTGGGCAGTTCAAATCTAAAACATCATCCGAGTATAAGTACATGTGAACTCCCAGGATTGGATTTCCCTGCCACAAAGGAATGGGAAAGAATCTCAATTAGCCTTCCCATAAAATACATGGCAGTCAAGTTACGTTCTTGTATGGGTTTGACATGAAGTGCTTCTAATGCAACTCGCAGAAATATTGAGTGTTATAGTTTATGAAATTATTTTAATATTTCATTTACAATTGACAAAAGAAAAAAAAAAAAAAAAAAAAAAAACAGGGAGAATGCATATGCATTTTGTATTTTTAACACAATCTAACTACATTTTCAACTTAAAAGAAAATTTGTTACTTAAAAAAACACATGAGATAGACTACAAGAAAAAGGCATAAAAATAAACTGACTCATTGAAAAAAATTTAGTTCACTTGCTTTCAGAGAGAATGTGTGTGTTGACATCATTCTTTGATTAATCCACACAGTTGCGATTAAACTAACAAAATATATCATTCATGGAAATAAGGAGAAAAACAAAAGGAAGAACGACAAAAACAGAAAGAAATCAGTACTTCAAAAGAACAAAGACTTCATCAGTTCTACCTCGGAATTATATTCTATTCTATTGTGGGATTTGGTAAAAAGAAAATTTTTTTGGTATAAAAAAAATACTTAAGCATCTCAGTTGTGAAAAAATCCAGTGAATGCCATGTGCCTATGAAGCTGTGATAATCCCTACAGGTTTCATTTGTGCTAATAAATTTGAGCATGCACTACCGAGCCTCCAGAAAAGGCACGCGCAGCATATATTAGGATGTAATCCTGTATGAGCCCATGCCTTTTATATGTAAATTTCCCTCTTTTATGACTGACTTATGTTTATCATGCTCAAGTTTTCTCTGTCTCTGCAAAAAATAATTCTGACTACAATAGCAACATCTAAAGATTGAGACTACAATAGCCAGATGGCCATGGCTTTTTTTGTAATTCAATTTGCTTGGTTTGTGTTCCATATCTCTATCCATAAATCGGTTCTGAAGTAAGACCTTAATCTTGCGTAAATACATATATTATGGACATGATCAGACAGACTTCACTGATTCTGAACCCAAATAAAAAACAGCGGGACCACATATACATTGGATACAATATACAGTTTACACATGGCTCAAGATTTGCACACAACCAAGTAAATTCGATTTCAAAATACCTGTGACAGCAGTTCTCCAGCCCCAGATAGGTGATTGAAGCAAAACTCCATGTCATAAACATCATACAAACTATATTGAGGAGAAGGCAGAAACAAAAGTTCTGGATCAATCAGATTAAATGTATAATTATCTGCCAAGTTGGTTTCTTCCAACTGATCACAAACAGAAAATTCCAATTACAAGCAACACCTATTCCTTACTAATTCCAGGATTATTTTGATATTCAGGAGAAGAAAACGATCTAAATAGTACATGCAATGAAATTGATATACCTTCCACTTTGCACCCTTGAAAAGTACAGAATTCATATCAAGTAGCTTATTGAGTTGTTCAAGCTCAATCATGGCACCTGCAATTCCATCCACTAATCTATTGTCATTTTCAGCATTAAAGAAACATCCATGATCCTTTGCATCTAGGACTAACCTTCTTGTTGTTGAAGAGATGGAGGTAGAAGCTAACCTTGTTGTTGCTAACCCTGCAATAACCACTAATTTCAAACCCCACAGAGAGGACAAAACTCAAACACCAAGCAATCAGAAATGAGAACTAATTATGCAGAACCACCAATTCAAATCCCACAGAGGACAGACCTCAAACACATCATCTAAATTAGAACCTCCACCCCATTTAGTCGGTTTTGCTTCTTAAACTTCATTCCTTCTCAAAGTCATTCAAAACAAATACAATCAACCAAACCCACGCCAAAATCCACCTAATCAACCCCCATTCACATAATCACCCAACAAACCAACACCCCCAGATATCAAAATTCAACAAAAACAACCAAAATCCAACATGCAAATTCACAATTAACACAAACAAACCAAAACCCATTGAGAAAATCAAACCAAAAACACAATTACCTTCAAAACAGCAGGAGATGCAGAGAGAGAGAGCTGCTCGAAGAGAGACGCAGAGAGAGAGAGCTGCTCGAAGGAGATGAGAGGTGAGCAAGAGGTCAAGCAGAGAAAAGCAAGCTAGAAGGAGATGGGAGGCGAGAAGAGAGGCGAGCACGAAGGAGATGAGAGGCGAGGCGAGTTCTGTTGTGAATGGGGGGAGAGGAGAGATAAAGTAGCGAAAAACCCAAAAAATTTGGAAGCGCCAAAATGCCCGCCAATTGACTATAGCTTTTTTTATTTGCAAAGTCATTGAAAATTGACTTTTTATAGCATTGTTATAAAAAACGCTATCCGTGAATGCTATCATTGAGTATTTGTGTTGTAGTGGGGTCTCCTCATGAATTTTCATGGCATAGAATTTCATGCAACAAAACACACCCTTAGAGCCAGCTGTTTTGTGTTCAATTATCTTTTCCGAGTGTTTCAGATATATGAATGTCCAATCCTGGCCTGTTTTCCTTGAGCATTTGGATGCTATGTATACAAAAGGCATTTTTAATGTCTGTCCCTCTCACATTCTCTAATGGAAACAAGATATTGCGCCTCCTTGTGTACTTTGGATACCATTGCAGGCCACTGGTCCCTGCCATGGAGATCGATTTTCAGAATCTTGGATATTAGATTTAGAAGAGTCGAGACACCTATGTTTCCTTTTTTCGGATGCAAAAATAGGATAAATGGTTGTTTTACCTTAATGGCAGGTTCTGGCTGTGTTTTATTACTAATATTATTATTATCCAAATTGTGTGAAGGAGAATCAATAGGTTGATTTGCTATTGCTCAGCATCAATAGTTGAGGATGATGGGATCAAGAATGAATATTGTTTCAAGTATGGCCATGCATGATCTACTACTAGTCCAGGCAACAATAGACAAATATTGAGTGAGTGAGAGAAGTGGAAACTGAGAGGCATGTCAGGTCAACCACAGTATCTCAGTTTTATTCGTTAGACATGGTGGAGACTTTATGCCCCATGTATTTATTTATATCTTATGCTTTTAGGGACTCCACCAAAATTCTCGACCATCACTATGCACTAAACTCATGACCCATAGAAAATTATAAAGAAAAAGGACCAAGTATAATGGCCTGCCAACTCATATATTGAATATTGAGCAAAGTCCATTGACAAATGCAACAAAGCATAAAAGAGGCATCTGGGGTGGTTCCTATGGATCTATGATGAATATGATCTCATCTTATATACAATATGGATAATCAGCACATGTTTTAGATTAGCTTTTTGGCTAGTTCTCATTTGGTTCTAATTAATATATGCTTTCGACAAATCTAGTTTCTACTTGGTAACTTCTTCTAGCTAGTAATTTGCATATTTGTTTTATTTATATGACAGTTTGTCATGTTCTTGTTAAACTGGTGATCCAATTAACTGGGACAATGAAGAACAAAAGTTTGCTTTTAAGCAGCCCAGCATAGGGTGGCGAAACTTGCAGAGTCCCATCATTATCTTGTATAATATTCACAATACTGAGTACAACTAAGTCAAAACCGCGTCTCACCCATGTCTTATCTCTTGTCTAACCACAATTTATAGACTATAGTGGTTTCATTCTATTCTTATTTGCTATAACTTTATAGCTCAGTGATTATACTCTCTTTTTCTAAAGAAAATATGCATCTACTACACCAAATTGACACTTTTGTAACAACTTTCAAAACAGTATCACTTTTGAAATGTTACAATTCACCAAACAATTTCAAAGCAAAACTAAATTTAGTAAAAAAAAAATGAAAAACAGCAACACAAAAAAATGATACAATAAGTTGGATCACCATGAATAGTATCACTTTTATAATCATACTCTTCACGGTGATACTATTATTGTATCATTTTGTTTGTGAAAATGTGTAAAGTTGTTAGGTGAATTGTTACACTTCAAAAGTGATATTGTTTTGAGGGTTGTTACAAAAATGTCAATATGATGTAGTGATCACATATTCCAGAATCCAACTTTGTCGACTGATTTGTCTCTTCATATTGATTAGTGGTGCAGAGACAAATCATATTTCCTATATGATGATTCAGACCTAATAGGGATTTGAACACTAAGAGAGCGTGCAACTTGGGAGTTGGTTGATTTTAAATGGCTATCGCTTTCATATTATATGGATGGTGACAGACACAGATAAAAATCACTAAAATCACCTCACAAAACAATCAGAATGCCTTGAATTATGGTATGTTTGCTTCTAAAGTAATTTTTTTCATTAACTCACAATTAGTTGAATCAATTAACTCACAATTTTTTTCATTAACTCACAATTTTGGTGCGTGCATCCCGAGGGAGGTGAACGGTTCCCACCCCGCCACCTCCCTCCCCTCGCTCATTTCCTCGCTGGTTTCCTCGACACCTAGAATTTCTCATATAAATAAGATAGGATGTTAGATTGGTTCAATTAGGGTATTGGTTACTCTCCTAGTTCAAACCTAATATCACTTGAGCAATATCATATAGACTCGAAGAAACGCAGTATCCCACAATTTCTTGCCACTATAGCCATCGTCTTTCTGTGACATTATGAAAGAAAAATTAAAAGGACAAGATGCTATTTTTTTATCTACAACTATAAGTAACGTTGTTAGGCTAAAGAGACTAGCATATCGCATATATATGCAAATGTCCGCTGGTGCTCCATAACAATTCAACCTGATATAAAGTAGATGAGTTGAAATGAGCTAACTGTCGAGGCACGCGTCGCGAGGGGATGGAGGGTCCTCCCTCCCTCGCTGGTTTCCTCTACAATTAGAATTTCTCGACTTGAAATACATCTTGTGTATGTAAGTTAATTTATTACGTGTACGATTGAAATGTGCCCCCAAACTAGTCACATGCAACAATTCTAAAATGCACCGATTTTTTACCTGGAATTTTGCCTGGATGGTGCCAAGCACGTGCACCATCCCATGTGCTAGTCACGTGCCTTTAAAGTGGGCAAAAAATAAAAAACCAAATTCCAGAATCGATAGAGAAAACCATCAGTGTTCCCTCTTTCTCATAAACCCTAGCTCCAAAGGAGATTGAAACCCTAGATCCAATCACGCAAGAAACCAATCGGGTCCCCTCTTTCTCATAAACCCTAGATCCAAAGGAGATTGAAACCCTAGATCCAATCACGCAAGAAACCAATCGGCTTCAGCTGCAACTGCGAGATCATCTTGCGACAAATTGTAAATCGACAGATAAAGCATTTGGGTTCCCTCTTTCGCATAAACCCTAGATCCAATTTCGATAGGAATCTTTGTGAGGCTGCTTCGGGTTAGGAATCTTCGCTAGCGAGGTATAATGAAAAAAATTTTGAAATCGTTTTCTGTTTAGTTTAGTTTTGGAATTTGTGTTTTGAACTTGCACTTGAGTGAATGTTATTTCTTTGTTAAGTGAATGCTATTTCATTTTTTTGTTGTTAGCAATATGAATTTCTGGAATGCTATTTCAATTGTAAATCAATCACTTCCTTGCTTTCATAAATGAAGATGATGGATTTTCAGTGTTGTTGTTAGCAATATGAATTTTCAGTGGATTTGCTCTGAATTTTCAGTGGACTTCCTTGTTTTTCAATTGTAAATCAACACAATTTATTTGTTGTTAGCAATGAACTTTCAGTATTGCTATTTTCTCTGAATTTTCAGTAGAGTTCCTTGTTTTTCAATTGTAAATCAACACAATTCATTTGTTGTTAGCAATATGAATTTTCAGTGTTGCTGTTAGCAATATGAATTTTCAGTGGATTTTCTCTGAATTTTCAGTGCATAATGAAAGAAACTAATCCATTCAAATTTCAAACAAGTAAAGGAAAGCCAAAAGAGAAAAGATACATGGAGTTGTTATATATCAATGAAAATAGCAGGGAAAAGAAATATAGTTGATGGGGTTGCTATATATCATGGAGTTGCTATATATCATTGCGTGTGTCTTCCACTTGGTGTTATTCTCCTACAAGTTAAACATAGTTGATGAATCAGATTGGATCATATAAATCTTTTTGACAAGTTTTTGTCTGGGCAAGATGATGCTGATTATGTTTAAAGTGCATGAATGTAGGCTTATATCATAGAGTTGCTATATATCATTGGTGATATATCATTGGTGAAGTAGGCTTTCAAATGGGAAAAGTATAGAAGTTCAGAGTACAAAAAAAAACCCAATCTTGATTATGTTTAAAGTGCATGAATGTGTCATAATTATTTCCAGAAACTTATATCATATTGATGCATAAAGTGCATAAGCCTCTTCTGGTAACTAGAAAAAAATGTAACTTAGTGATGGCTTTCTTGAAGTGTTGTAAAGTTTTATGTTGCTTATGTTGTGATCAGTGTTGTAAAGTTTTGATTTTGGTTTAGAGCCAACTAACATCTGTTACTTTTTCAACGCAGGAATGGCATACGTAGCTTATGTTGTTTATCATGGGCATGTTCTTGGCATTTATGTTACTTGGTCAAGTTGCGCACTACAAGTAAACGGGTATACGGATGCTGTCTACAAGGGTTTCAATTCACTTGAAGAAGCGCTTGAAGATTATGAAATGTGGAAGGAGCAGGAGGCGAGAAGAGAAAGAGAACAAGCGTCGAAAAGAGAGCACCAATCAAGAACAAGAACAAGGGAGTCAAGAACAAACGACACTGAAGAAGTGGTAGACCAACCCAATAATGCTCCCGAGGGTCGTCGCAATCAAGCTCATGAAAATCAACTCAACGATACTTGGGCTTTTACTAAGGACCTTATCAACAGTATATTAGTAGTAGTTTTATTAATTATTGTACTTTTGTTTTTTAAGGTTTTGGATAGTATGTGAGATGTAAATGAATATGTTTTGGATGGTAAATGAATTTGAAGATCTTGGATGATATATTATTATGTTTTGTTATTTCTATGGTGTGTTGCTATTGTATGTTGTTTCTAAGTCAATGTTGCTATGTTGTTGCTATGTTGTTGCATAAAACTGACAGTGTTGCTATGTTTATGTATGGTGCTATGTTTTTATGTTGAAAAATTTGTGTTTGCATAAAACTGCAGTGTTGCTATTATCTTGGTATGGTGTTGCTGTAAAACTGCAGTGTTGTTATTATCTTGGTATGGTATAAACTACAATGTTTATGTATGGTGCTTATGTATGGTGTTGCTATGAGAAAACAAAGACAAAGATACTGCTATTATACAATTGTTACAGAGTTCCTGCAGGAAATTATCAGGAAATGCTATATTATCAGGAAATGCTATGTTGCTTATGTTGTTATCATAGCAGGAAATTATCAGAAAATGCTATTGAGGGTTCCTGATAAAACAGAGACAGAGTTCTTGACAGAGTTTCTGTTGCTATGTTTCCATACAAAACTGTCAGAAATGTTGCAATGTTGCAATGTTTCCAGTGTTGGGATTGCTATGTTGCAATGTTGCTATTGTGAAATTTCTGATGACAGAGTTTCTATAAGAATTGCTATCAGAATTTCTATAAGAATTGCTATCAGAACTGTCATGAGTTTCTGATAAAAATTCTGACAGTTTCTGATAAAAATTTCTGACAGTAAACACTGGAAAATTTTTGATAAAATTTCTGTGAAATTTTTGGACAGATGAAGATTATCATGAACAGTGGAAATTTTTTTGAAAAAACACTGAAAATTTTCTGAATAAACACTGATAAAAACACTGAGATACTAAAAATTTCTGACAGTAAACACTGGAAAAACTGAAAAACACTGGAAATTACATAGCAAATTATACGAGTTTACACCCTGAAAAACTAAAATTACACCCTGAAAACCCGACATCTAAAACACTGAAAATTACATGAAACTCATGACTTGCAACAATGAAACTGCATGAACTGGATCCTCAACGCTTCCATATGTTTGACACTATGTTTGAATGATCTCTTTCAGGGTTGGAGAATTCATTTGCAATATCTGTAGAATCTCTGTACGACTCCATGTCGTTGCTAGAAGTTGGTCGCTGCAAAAATAAATGATTAAGGCTTACAATCTTTGTGTGGTTGTTAAAATGACAATAAACATGTAAATTATGTACCTGTGATATAAGTGAGTAAACCTGACCAAGTCCACTAGGTTGTGAATAATATGACCCCATACTTTCACCCTTCAAAACGACAAACACGTTAATCATAGTAAACAATCATAGCGGGGCAAATCAAAAGTGAATAATCTTTGTACTAAAGACAAACCTGCGTAGCTGAAAGATGTGTCATAAATTGTGAACTTTCAAATCCAACTTGGGTAGAACCCTACAAATGACATGTCAAATTAAAAATATATTATCTTGAATTGAAAAATATATATATTCATTGAAGCAAAACAAACAAGTAAACCTACCAAATTATTCTCTTTTTGTGTTTATTTCTTCTTCTTTTTCTTTTTACAGGCTTTTTCCATTGTAGATTGCATCCTCGAAGTAGAACGTCGTCCTTTGCAACGAACATGCAATGGACTATGAATTTCAGCACTACTTTTAGCGCCAACTTCGAACAACCCCTATGGCTCAACATTGACATCACCATCACCTTTTGATATCTTTAGTTCACAAAGCTTCATTTGTAACCACTGTTTAACATTGTTTGTCTCCTTTTGATCCTCGGAAGCTATGTCAGCCATTTCATAAAAGAGACTGCACATCTCATCAAACCGTTCATTTTCAGGCTTCATTGCCCAATCTGAATATACAATTTTAACCTTCTTATGACACCTCTTAACATCTTTCCTCCACCTTCGAAGAATAAATTTTTCTGGTAAAACATTAATCCTCTTTTGAGACAATACCGATAAAATATGTTTGCATAAAATCCCCCTAAACTCAAACAACTGACAATTGCACTGAATATTGAAGTCGTCATTATTAAAATAAACCTTAAAATTGATTGATCTGTATGCGCTTCCTATCAACCTGTCTTCCGAAACATAATAAACCTGAAAGCCATCCAACTCGTTGACATGATTAACTGCACAACATAATCTTCCTGCAATCTCTGTTTGAAACTCCTTAAATTTATTTGTGGTGTAGGCAGCTTGAAATTTTTTCTCAAATTCGTAGGGAGTAATGCAAGGAAGCCAACGGTTAAAGGATTTAAAGTCTTCTTCAACTTCTTTTTGAACCTTACTTCGTAGTGTATTCTCATATTGTTCTACAAATTGCTTTAGAGTGGTCTTTGAATTCACATAACCATCGAAGAAAGCATTCATACTTTCACTCCTTTGTGTTGAAGACATTCCTGCCCAAAAAGTATTCCTCTGAAATGTTGGTACCCAACGAATTCTTTCATTGTATAATCCACTCAACCAATCATTATTTTGAAGGTTAAATTTCTCAATGAACCCATACCAATATTCTTCAAACTCTTCATGAGACAGGGAATCATAAACTGCTCGTTGCATTGCAAACTTTATAGCCTCATATTGATTGCAACCCGAAAGTTTTTCAGGCAACTTTTTCATAATATGCCATAGGCACCATCTATGGTGTGTGTTGGGAAACACAATTTCGATGGCTCTCTTCATTGCTCTATCCTGATCAGTGATTATAGCATCTGGAGCACGATCATTCATACACACGAGCCAAGATTTGAAAAGCCAAACAAACTCTTCTACTGTCTCACTACAGATCAATCCACATCCAAGAAGTATTGACTGACCATGATGATTCACCCCAACAAAAGGAGCAAATGGCATTTCGTACTTATTAGTTAAGTACGTAGTGTCAAAAGTAATGGCATCACCAAACTCCTTGTAAGCTGTTCTACTCCATGCGTCAACCCAAAATACATTTCTTAACCTCCCTGTTTCATCCAAATCCATCAAATAGAAAAATTCAGCATTGTTGGCTTGCATCTTTTGAAAGTAGTTATAAAGTGCCGACGCATCCCCTCACCAAGTCGCAACTGCCTTATTTTATGCAGATAGTTGTAACAATCTTTTTGGGAAAATGTCATATTATCATTCCCACCAGCTTCAACCACACACGAAGTAAAACTCTTATTTGGCCTAATGTCCGCCCTATCATTATATTCAAGTCTCTTCTTCACATATTGGCTCATAACTCGATTTTTTGAATAATATCTCGATTTTCCAGGGCTCAAATCATGATTGTGCTCATCACTTACTGTTGTCACTTTCACTGTTCCATCAAGGCGTATACGACCTCTTATCTTAGCCTTACAACCACATCTACCCATGGGACGCAATTTTATAACACTTTCTGCTTTACTTTTTGATGTCCCAGTCCGACCACATGCAAGAATAACATATCTAGAATTTTCATCCACATCTTTTTCAGTCGCCCTCACTCTCACTGAAAATCCTTTTTTATTACCATAATCATGATAATACGACTGAAACTCTTCAATATTGTTAAATTCCATCCCTATGCAAGGCTCTTTTATCTCATCTAAAAATTCTTCATTTTCCATACATTCATTATTTTCTAATGTATCCATCCCTGAAAATATGAAAAATTCAACACAAGCAAAACCTCATTAAATCTCTAATACTACTATACTGAAGTTAACAATAATATATATATAGGCTAACAATACAATTGCTAATCATACAACACTCAGGAAAGCCTAAAATGTTACTAGGCTAACTAACAATCACAAATTTCCAAATTAGCTAATTATCACCCAACAATTGTTGATTTTGATTCAATGTATAGTTGTGTATGTTTCAATACATTGAAATGAGATGTTTTGGTCTTTTTAATTGAATTCTAAGTTAGTATTTATGAATTATTCTACATTGTTCAAACCCCTTTAGTCTGTTGACTCATTTGATTTGTATGGTACTGAAAACCATCTATAGTTTTGTTGTATGAAAAGAAATGATTAGAATTTGGTTTTATTTGGGTAATGAGATTATAGATTTTTATTGTTAAAATCTCTATTGTTTAGAATGTGGTTGAAGATTAGAATTAGTTGTTTTTAGAATTTCAACTCGAACATTTTGAATATAGTTAGTCTGCAAAAACATTAATTTGTGGTTCTACAAACCCTAGAAGTTCCTATTTGTCGACTAGGGATAGCATTTCCTTTCTATTTTAACTTAACATTTTATTGATCTATTTTAAAGATCAAATTGATTCGGTTTGGTTGAATCAAAGTGAAAATCACCAAATTGATTCGGTTTGGTTGAAAGAAAGGGATTGCATTTCAAAATCAAAAGGAGAGAAAGAAATGGAGAAAAATACATTTGTGTTGTGTTCTTCTAGGATTGGATTGGATTGATTACACAAATAGATCTAGGGTTTTGTTGAAGAAGGTTTGCTTGCTAGAGAAAACTTCTTCTCTGTCGATTTGGGTTCCTTTTTTTTTTTTTTGCTCACCTTTAATCGCACGTGCTTGGCATGCGTGGATGGTGCACGTGCCTAGCACCATCCAGGCGAAATCCCAAGTAAATTCCCAGTGCGCCCTAGCATCTCTCAGTCACATGAGATTTTCATATGCATCAATTTTCTATTTATTTGGATGATTTCAAAGTTGAGAAATTATGAAATGTCATTGACTCGATGACCAACCAACTAGTGGGATTTATTAACTAAATTGCCAATTATGAATAAAAACATCCTTCCTTATTTACCTAAAAATGCGTTTTCTTGTATTATCATCCAAACTGAAATAAATAAATAAAATTTTCTTTTTTCATTTTCTCTCACCAACGGCACGGCGTCGATATTAAAACACAGAGAAGACACAGACAGAGAGAGAGAGAGAGAGATGGTAATTCAAAGTCCCCAACATCCCAACTTAGTCAATCTGAGCTCAGCCTGACCTGGTAAACACGAGCAAACTCTCACCTTCCAGGTCCTTTCGTCTACTTCCTCACATTCTCTACTACTTGTAGGCTTTCGAATCATTCAATTTGGTGTAGAATTGTTCAGTTTTGATGTCTTTCACGCTTTCATGATTTTTATTGATTCTGAGATGATGGGTACTTTTCATTTTGGAGTTTAAGTGGGTTGGTTTTTTAGTGGTGTAAACTTTAAAGGACGCTTTTTTTGGGGTTGTTAGGGTTTATCTGAGCTGATTTGGGTGTTTTTTTTCCACGTTTGTAAGATCATCACCTAGATCCTCAGTAGTGTAAATTATCTGACTTTGTGTTTTTATTGTTTGATCAAACTCTGTTTGACTTGAAAATTTGGCTTGGATTAAGTTCAAGTGATATAAAGATCTGTTTTGGATATGGGACAGGTAGTTTGTGATTAGATTAGTTGATGGATAGATGTGATCTTGGAGATTTTAATCCTTAGTGAGGTGTGTGGGATTGGGTTTGATGTTTTAGTAGGAGAGGATTGAAATTACCAGTGAATTAAGATGGGGAATGCTTGCGTAGGACCGAGTGTTAAAACTGGATTCTTGCAATCGGTTTCGGCTGTAGTATGGTGGTCGCGATCGCCCGATGATGGGCTTTCGATGGCTTCTACTCGAGAGAATGAGACTGAGGTGGCACCAGCTGACATTAATAAGCTTGAAGTTGATGCTCCTTTACCAGTTCAACAGAAAGCCCCGGAGCCGGTTAAGATGCCTAAGGAGGAAGAGAAGCCCCCGGTAATACCAGGACGAAAGGAGGAATCTAAACCACCCCAGCCTGCGAAGACAAATACTAAGCCCCGACATAGGAGAGTGGCGAGTGCGGGTCTTCAGGCGGACTCGGTGTTATTGAGGAAAACTTGTCATCTAAAGGAAGTTTATAGTTTGGGAAGGAAGCTCGGACAAGGGCAGTTTGGTACAACTTTTCTTTGTGTGGAGAAAAGTACTGGGAAAGAGTATGCTTGCAAATCGATTGCAAAGAGGAAATTGGTAACAGAAGAGGATGTCGAGGATGTGAGGAGAGAAATTCAGATTATGCATCACTTGTCTGGACACCCCAATGTTATTTCTATCAGAGGGGCTTATGAAGATGCTGTGGCAGTTCATGTTGTTATGGAATTGTGTGCGGGTGGTGAACTGTTTGACAGGATTATTCAGAAGGGACATTATACAGAGAGAAAGGCGGCCGACCTTGCTAGGGTTATTGTTAGTGTAGTGGAAGCTTGCCATTCTCTAGGGGTGATGCATCGAGATCTGAAGCCTGAGAATTTTCTTTTCGTCAACCAGAAAGAGGATGCGGCTCTTAAGACTATTGATTTCGGATTGTCGGTATTCTTCAAACCAGGTATATCCCTGAAGCTTTCCTTTTACAAGGTTCATTTCATTTGCTTTTCTGAGTTATTAATTAATTTGTAATGGTTCATGGTTCTTAAGAGATTATTGATTGACAATTCATTTGGCAAGATTTCTTAAGAAATAATTCACAACTCAACTTCCTTCTCATATTTATGTTTCACATAATAAAAATTTATACCACAAAGTTTGAAACATAAGCGAGAATCCCTTGCTAACATTGTTTTATTGTTTACTCTATGAGCATACTGAAACTATATTATTGATCCTTAGTAGTGTGCGGATTGCATATAAATGTAACATGAATATTCAGTGTTATAAACATTTTAGTATTTTGCTTTATGTCATTGTGAAGTCCAGGCGAAGACAAGTGCTTTATCTCTTAGCAATAGCAATGAAAAATTGGAAATACAATGGATGGCTTATCTATTTTTCTCTTCATGTTTTTTATTTTTATGTAAGATTTGATGGAAGGTATTAAAGGTGTGATTAAATATAAAATTTAGTAGAGCGAGGAGATTGTATTGCCAAACTCGGGAATCCGGTTATTGCATGAGCCTGATGACATAATACATCAGAGTATCGTCAATATCTTTACATTATATATTCTCTTTGATGACAGCATAATGTATTTTGTAAGGCTTTATTTACTCCCTCTATTCATTCCATGCTCATGAAACTACTAGTATTTCTCTAGATTGGATTATTTCTACATTATTTCAGGAAATAACATTTTTTCCCTTTCAGGTGAAACTTTCAATGATGTTGTTGGCAGCCCTTACTATGTTGCACCAGAAGTTCTTCGAAAGCGTTATGGTCCTGAAGCAGATGTTTGGAGTGCAGGAGTGATCATTTACATTCTCTTAAGTGGAGTACCTCCATGTTGGGCTGGTGGGTGTTTCGGATATTTCTATTGGTCGACGACTTCTAGCTTTCTTCTTTTGTACCCATGTGGATGTGGTCCTCCTTTTTCATCGATCATTAATAATTTCTGTTTCTTTTCCTTCTACATCATCATGCAGAAAGTGAGCAGGGGATATTCAAACAGGTCTTGCATGGTGATTTGGACTTCGAATCAGACCCTTGGCCTAGTATCTCTGAAAGTGCAAAAGATTTAGTGAGGCGAATGCTTATTCGAGATCCCAAAAGGCGGCTAACTGCTTACGAAGTCCTATGTGAGTTTATTCTTCTTTTACAGGCTGGTAGAAATAGGAAGGACAATTATGAAAAGGAACAAATTCAGAAATAATCGAAACTGATATAAATATATGATCATAGATAACTCAATCCCGAACTGAAATCAAAACCCAAGCTTGAGCCCACCTGGCTGGCATTAATGTCTGAGTGCCTGCCTTTGTCTGTGTGCTCTCATTGTCTCTAATGAAGGAGACGTGTTGGTGCCCCTTGTGAGACCAATCTACAAGGGAATGAAACCATAAATAATGGATTTAATGGAAAGGCATTGTTTTCTCATTATGCATCTAGTTTAAGAAATTTTCACTTAGTTTTTAAACATTTATACACAAACAGGACACGACTTTGCTATGTACAGACGTTTAACACCTTTCCATTATAAGGTGAATTTTGCAATCCATACTTCAGACTTTAAACAAATAAACTGCAAAACAGATTCTTTTATAAATTTCTGACATAAATGGTTTTTCTATCTAGAAAACCATATTTTCTATTTAACATAACTAAAAGTTCGAGATTATCACGTCCTAACAATATATATGTCTGGATCTATAGGGGAACCTCTTGTGCTATTTTAGAGACTAGAATATTTCAGTATAGTATTACTTCATTCCATTTTGTTTGCCCTTAGTGCCTTTTAGAGCTCAGCTTGGGTAAAGTCTCGCATGATGGGACCATCATTAGACTTTATTTTCATGCTTTTAACATCTTAATTGATCTTTCTCTATTTTCTTTGATTTCCATCGATGAACTAAATTTTCTTATCTTTCTTAGATTTATTTTTTATTCACCTTGAAAACCTCATATATGTTGTGGTCAATCAATGAAAATGTTGCTTGATGGCCTATTAGCTGCATCAGGGTTTAGTTTTCTTACTTTTCCTCTAGTTTCAAGCACAGAGAAGCAAATTAGGGCAAACACAGACCTAATGTTACTCCAAATTGATCCCTTCCCTACTTTGTACCTCCTTTCCTCATCAAAGGCATCCTCTGGATTATTAAAAATGCTGAAAATCTCCTTAACTAATGTAATTCATTAATTAAAACCTTTGGTGTAAGGCTTCCCCTTTTTTTTGTTTTGTTTTCTTTCTTAATCACACATTCTTAAGGATCATTTCTTATTTTTCAATCTCTGCCTGTTTTTATCCTTGGGAGCAGCATTGTGTTACCTGTAAAAGAAAACACCCTACTTCGTGCAAACTTTGTTGTGTCCGGAAAGTACATAGTGACTGAGAATTGTTTTCACTTGACTTTAACTTGATCTCGAAGCTACTAATAGTAGCAGAAGTTTGTGGCTTAGAAGTAGATGAAAATCTTGAGCAGTTTGCATATTTTTATTCTCATACTTAGGTTATACTGTATTTTGAGCTGTTCCTTTCTTGGGCATGGTTTGGAATTAATGGTGTGGAAAAATCTTGTCATTGACATCTAGCTCTGTTCCCGTGCAGGCCACCCATGGGTACAAGTCAATGGTGTAGCTCCTGACAAGCCTCTTGATTCTGCAGTTTTGAGTCGCTTAAAGCAATTTTCTGCCATGAACAAGATTAAGAAAATGGCTCTTAGAGTAAGTTCCCAGGAAATTGTCTAAGGGTGTGTTTTATTTCAAGAAAAAATTGTCATGGGAAATTTTCAAAAAGAAAGAAGAAATATGGGAGGAAGTGAGCAAAATTTATTCATCTTGAGGTTGAAGATGGCTTCATTTTTGGCAAAAAAATTTGTAGCTTCATCCGGAAGAAAATATGTTTCACAATTATGTAACAAATGAAGAAGATTTTGATCACCACTCATCCCAAAAGTTTCCAAGAAAATTTATCAAAAGTGAGAAGGGAGAGGAAGGAAAGAGGACGAGAGAATGAAGAATGTCAATTTTCTGATGATCATTATCGTCCTAGTTTGATACAAAATGTGAAAAATGTTTTCTTTGGGGGAGCTAAGAAAAACTTTGCCCAAAATACAGTCATCTTCAACCTTAAGATGGAGAAAATTTTCCCATGTCCATTTCACCTTAGTTTTGGCTTCTTCAACCTTAAAATGGAGAAAATTTTCCCACTTCCACGTCACCTTAGTTTTGACTTTTGATGATTTTTTTTTTCCCCAAACAATAAAAATGCTTCCTATATGTGTGTCTATTTTTACCTAAAAATTATGAACATAAATATTAAATACTTTATAGATGTGATAAGAAGTATTGTCTTTTTCTTTACAGGTCATTGCCGAAAACCTATCTGAAGATGAAATTGCTGGCCTAAAAGAAATGTTCAAGATGATAGATACTGACAATAGTGGCCAAATCACTTTTGAAGAGCTCAAGGCTGGTTTGGAAAGAGTTGGGGCCAATCTTAAGGAATCTGAAATTTATGATCTGATGCAAGCGGTAAGTACAGACCCATAAAATTACGAAGTTTTCACTTTCTATCAATCGAAATCTGAAAAGAAGAAAAGTATCATCAAATGGTTGAAAGTTGATGGCTCAATGCAAAAGATTCACTATAATTCTGTATCATGCATATGGTTTTCATAACTGTATATATTGTAGATAATAAAATAAAACAGAAGATTTGCAATTGGCTGAGCACTGGAAAATCCAAACAAAGTGTTCATTCTTACCATAGTGGCCATTCAAAAAAAGCCTTTTTATTCATTCTTACATAGTGACTCAAATAAATTTTTATAATGATAAAATGAATTCAGGGTTGTACAATTGGAAGACTCATAGAATTTGGTGAATATCTAACTTGTAGAGAAACAATGCATATCTAACTTTAACTCTGAAAATTGTTGTTTTGGGGATTTGCAGGCGGATGTTGATAACAATGGCTCCATTGATTATGGGGAATTCATAGCTGCAACGTTGCATTTAAACAAAATTGAGAGGGAAGATCATCTCTTTGCTGCTTTCAACTACTTCGACAAAGATGGCAGTGGTTATATCACCCCAGATGAGCTTCAACAAGCATGCGAGGAGTTTGGTATTGAGGACTTTCGCTTGGAAGAGATGATTGGAGAAGTAGATCAAGATAATGTAAGTTGTTCTACTCATTTATGTACCATCATTTAAATAGTAAACCAGGGTTGGGAAACCCTTCATATAGGTTCTGACCATCGGCAAGCTTTGATCTAAACTATGAGGTGGCTGAACCAGCCATCCATTGTTTTCATCTACCTACATTACAAGAGTGTTGCACGAATATCTACAAATTTTAGCTTCTCTGCCTACCTGAGAACCATGTATGACTAGTGAAAGAATAACTTGTCCCTTCAGAACTCCTCCTGATAATTCAGTCGCAAACTCCTAACCCTTTCTTTCCTTGATTCCAGGACGGACGCATTGATTATAACGAGTTTGTAGCTATGATGCAGAAGGGGAATGCTGGTTTTGCCAAAAAGGGCCTACAAAATAGTTTCAGCATTGGGTTCAGGGAGGCGCAAAGGATTGGTTGAAGTAGACAGCGGTAAGGCTGTCTATTTGTTTGTTCATTTTCTCTTCTTTTTTTTCTTTTTTTTTCCATTTTATCCTTTATTTGCTAATAGTTTTGAGGTTGAATAGAAGTTGTAAAGATCGGCCAGTGCTCACAGAATACAGAAACTGTTCCTTTTCACGTTCTCCTCGTGAATATAAATTCAATGATGATGAATTTTGAATTGCCACTTGAACAGTTTCGTTATTGTATGTTGTTTATAGAAAAGTAAAGGAAATTGATTCAGATTCACCTTCTTGAAAAAACTTTAAGATATTTTTGGGTATTCTTTGTATTTCATCCGAGTCAAAATTGGTCACCAAACACTTTCTATAAACACTAGAGTATCTGGATATGAAGATTGAAATACAGTGCTATTTTTAGTTTTTAATACTGGGGCTTTGTTAAAAAAAAAATGATGTTTTTAAAAAAACGGAATTTTCAAGACCTATTTTTTCATAAAATAGACTATTTAGATACCGTAGTTGATGTAATGACTAATTTGTACCTACTTTTATAACTAACAATGATTTTTTATTAATTCAAGTTAACCCATTACTAAATAGAAATTTTACTTTTATATTTTTACGACCAACAATGACTTTTTATTAACTATTATAATATTTATTTATTTATTATTATTATTATTGTTAAACAAATAAATCTAATACTTACTCTCAACAAATAAATTTGAAAAATCACCAATTACGTTGGGGTAATACTCAAACCCAAAACCTTCCCCCAACTTGAACTCAAGACCTTCCATGAGGTCGGTAAAAGAAATAATTTTTAACCATCGGAGATGGAGTAATAGATAGTATTGGTACGTGCATCCTGAGCGGAGTGGAAGATCCCCACCCCGCCACGTCGCTTTCCTCGCCCGTTTCCTCGACATTTAGAATTCCTCTGAAAAGTTATCCTTAGAAAAGGTCTGGGGCCGTGCGCTTGCATTGATTGCACCTAGCCAGAGCCTGTGTAACCCTATATTGATACATTTTAAATTTAGAAGATGCAAATATAAAATCATACTTTTTATAATTTGGATCCTACTTAATTAATTTTTTTTTACCACCCCTAGAGACCAGTTAAAATGCAAACTATTGTCCAATTCGTCAACATAGTTTTCCCATTCATTCATGTTTTTGAAACCATCTATCCTTTATAGTCATCATCATTTCTCAATCCATTGGTACTTCAAATGGATGCATTAAACCAAATTGACACTTTTGTAACAACTCTCAAAACAGTATCACTTTTGAGATGTTGCAATTCACCGAACAATTTCAAGTCAAAACTAAATTTAGCCAAAAAAATGAAAAACAGTAACACAAAAAAAATGATACAATAAGTTGGATCACCATAAATAGTATCACTTTTATAACCATACTCTTCATGGTGATACAATTATTGTATCATTTTGTTTGTGAAATTGTGTAAAATTGTTAGGAGAATTGTTACACTTCAAAAGTGATACTGTTTTGAGGGTTATTACAAAAATGTCAATTTAGTGTAGTGATGCCACGACATTTTGTTTTGGACCTCTCTTTTTGCAAGATGGAATATGATTTCCCAATCTTCGATTGTTAGATTCTAGATCAAAAATGGAAAAAACAAACTTAATAGCCTCAAGGGAGTTTTAGAAAAAGTGGAAAAAAAAACATTACATGAATTTATAGGGAAGTTCTTGTAACTTGTGAGAAAAACCCTAATTGACATGCAGGAGCAATTATCCACCATTGGATGATTCGTAGCTAATTGTAGCTTATCCTTCAGTCTCTCCTTATTCAAATGTTCTACTAACTTTAGATTTTTTTTATTATTATATTTATCAATGAACCTGCGTGCATTATTTCTTACTGATCCTCTCAGGATGGCGTGCCTAATTTTACAGTATTCTCGTATATATAATAAGGGAATTTCGTCATTGCCACTATGAATCCCTTGCGGTGCACAACTTACACGTGCTATGGATCCTTGCTTCCACATTCATATCTCAAAATGGTTTTATATAGCATCGTGACAATACCTTGGCCATTAGACAAGATAATTCTTACCACACACCGTTGTAATGTGCCTCACACAACTTGGACAAGATCTGCCCTCACATACTAAAGTTGCTGTCAATGGAGTATCTTCCATGGATTACCATACCTGATTGTTGAAGCCATCACTGACATCTTATGGGCATGCAATTTGTTAGGATACCAATCCTATTTAGTAGTTACTTGAGATTAGAATGTATTAGTTCTATTTTTGAATTAGGAATTATTGTTTGATTAGAATTAGGTTTAATTCAATTAGGAAGTATTATTTTTAGAATTAGGTTTGAATTCAATTAGGAAGTATTATTTTGCTTTCATTTATAAATACATATGATGTAATAGAGTTTAGGTAAGCAATACAAGTTTTATTTAATTTATTTGGTGGTTGATCCCCAATCAAAGGATCTAGGTGGTTTGATCTCCAATCAAAAGGTCAAGGTCTCTATTATCTGGTATCAGAGCATCCTCGATTCTGACCAAAAAAAAATTTCTTGTTATTTCGTTCTTCACCCTCATCAACACCCTCTCACAGTTCTTCATTCATTCATTCAAAAAAAAAAAAAAAAAAAAAAAAAAACCAACCTGTGGCCTTCGCATCAATAGATCCGCCTCGCAACAGCTCCCCTTCGCCTTCGCCGCCGCACCGCTTCGCCACTGCAACCCTCGCCCTCGCCACAAGCACCAGAACCGCTTCGCAACAGCCCCCTCGCCTCGCAACAGCACCCTCCGCCCTCGCCTCAACACCCCTTCGCCAGGGCTTGTTCCTCCTCCCTTCCGGGCTTCGTCGAATTGCAGGCTCCCTGTTTCCGCACCGCTTCTTCTTCCACAGATCCAGCTTCATCAGTTTTCTTCAAGCTTGAACTGCTTCCAGGTTCATCGGTTCTCTTCTTCTCCCATAAATCCGCCATCGGTTCATCGGTTCCACCAGATCCGCCCCCTGCTTCGTCGGTTTCCACTGATTCATCGGTTTCCACCAGATACTTCCCAACTTCTTGTCTCAGCGCTTCTTGTATACGCGCTTCCTCGGTTCCAGATACATACAGCACTTCATATCTAGATCGGTTCCAGATCCAGCACTTCCAGATCCAGCACTTCTGATTTCTTTCGATTTCAATCTTCATGACGGTTGTTGAATTACAAGAGCAGGTTAATGATCTTACTGCTCAAGTTGCTGGGCTTTCTTCCCACCTCCACTCAATTGAGACCACCAATGCCACTATTCTCGAGGCATTACGGAATCTCCAACCAGGTCGGCCAGCACCATACGTTCCACCGGATCCACAACGGCCAATTATTCCTATTTCGGGCAAGGGCCTCCGTATTGATTTACCCCGTTTCGACGGAACTGATCCGTATGGTTGGTTATTTCAGGCCGAACAGTACTAGGAACTCAATGGCCTTTCCAGCGAGCAGATGCTACTCGTTGCCGCTCTTCACCTTCAGGGTGATGCCAACTCTTGGTATCGATGGATTCGCCAATCACTCGGCACACTAACGTGGCCACAGTTTTCGAAAGCTCTTTGCTCTCGCTTTGGTTCTCGCGAACATATCGACCCGTGTAGTTCTCTTTCCAAGTTAGTACAACGAGGCACGGTTCGCTCATTTATTACCGAGTTCGAAAAGCTATCTAATTTGGTGCCCGGTTTGTCTGAACCACATCAGATTAGCATTTTTCTATCAGGTTTGCGTGTTGATATTCAAGCAGGCGTTCGGATGTTGCACCCTACCAGTATTACACATGCTTTTGAGTTGGCTTTATGTCAAGAAGATGCCATTCATGCTACTCGATCAAAAGGGCCTGTCCGACATTTTGCTAACCCTGTGCCTGCTGCAAATTCTTCAAAGCCAGTTCCTAGTTTACCACCAGGTGTTAAACGTTTGTCATGGGCTGAACAACAGGAACGTCGTGCCAAGGGCCTTTGCTTTAACTGTGATGAAGTATATAAGCGCGGCCATCGTTGTCCTCAGCCCCATGTTTTGCTCCTCGAGGGTCATGATGAAGAAGACGACGGTTCTGATGTTGCGCCTCCTATTCTGGATCGTACCTTATCCGATCTTCCTTTCGAGATTTCTCTGCATGCCCTTCTCGGGTCTCCGCGGCCTGAAACCATGCGTCTCACTGGACAATTAAAAAACAGGCCTGTCACTGTCTTAGTTGACTCTGGTTCCACTCATAATTTTTTGCACCCGTCTTTTGCCAAACAATGTGGGTTTCCAATCCACAAAGATGGTGTTTTACGCGTCATGATTGCGGATGGTGGCCATTTGCATAGTCCAGGTTCTTGTCGGGATGTTTCCCTTAGATTACAAGATTATGAGTTCCACGGACACTTCTTCCTTCTAGGTATCACTGGATGTGATGTGGTTCTCGGTGCTGACTGGCTTCGCTCTTTGGGTGTTATTACGTGGGATTTTTCCAAACTAATTATGTCCTTCTCGGTGGCTGGCCGTACTTATACATTAATCGGCGACAATTCTCCTATGGTCATGTTCATGGATAGTACCCCGGTCCATCGTTGTTTACGACAGGAACGTCACGGCATTCTTTTACAGTTAACTCAAGAAGTTGACCTGGGCGCTTCTATTCCAGCTGTCATTCAGCCGCTTATTGCTCAATTTTCAGATGTTTTTGGCACTCCTACCACCCTTCCCCCCGCCCGAGCACATGATCACCATATTCCGATTTTATCAGATGCTTCTCCAGTAAATGTTCGGCCATATCGATATCCTCACTTTCAAAAGCCGAAATTGATAAAGTTGTGTCTGAATTGAAAGCTGCGGGCCTTATTCGTCCCAGCACCAGCCCTTATTCTTCACCTGTTCTTTTGGTTCGAAAGAAGGATGGTTCTTGGCGCATGTGTGTTGACTATCGAGCCCTTAATAAAATCACTATTAAGGACCGCTTTCCGATTCCAATTGTGGATGAATTATTGGACGAATTGCACGGCGCATCGGTGTTTTCTAAGCTCGATTTACGCTCGGGTTATCACCAAATTCGGGTTCATGAACCGGATATTTCCAAGACGGCTTTTCGCACACACGATGGTCACTATGAGTTTTGGTTATGCCGTTCGGGTTAAGCAATGCCCCCGCCACTTTTCAGAGTTTGATGAATGACATTTTTCGTCCTCACTTGCGTAGCTTTGTCCTCGTGTTCTTTGATGATATTTTGGTGTATAGTGCCTCACTCTCTGATCACCTACACCATCTTTCTATTGTTTTTGGGCTATTGCGCACTCATAAACTTTTTGCGAAGGCGTCCAAGTGTTCTTTTGCTCAATCTTCTATTGGGTATCTTGGTCATATTATTTCTGGTCTTGGTGTTGCAGTTGACGATGATAAAATTGCAAGTGTTGTCAACTGGCCGTGTCCTTCTTCTTTGACGGATCTTCGTGGGTTTCTTGGCCTCACCGGGTACTACCGTAAATTTGTTCGCGATTATGGTAAGATTAGTGCTCCGTTGACCCAATTATTAAAGAAGGATTCTTTTATCTGGAGTGATACTGCCTCCAAGTCCTTTTCTGCTCTTAAAACTGCCTTGACTTCTACCCCCGTACTGGCTCTCCCTGATTTCAATGCTGCTTTTTATCTTGAATGTGATGCCTCTCATGGTGGCATTGGTGCGGTACTTATGCAAAGTGGTCGTCCCCTTGCGTATTTCAGTAAAGGTCTTTCTGGACGCAATTTGAACTTGTCCATTTATGATAAGGAAATGTTGGCTATTGTTGCTGCCGTACAGAAATGGCGGCCTTATCTCCTGGGTCGGCACTTCAAAATCTATACAGATCATCGTAGTCTCAAATATTTTCTGGACCAACGACTCTCCTCTCTTGAACAACAAAAGTGGCTCTCTAAATTACTTGGCTATGACTATGAAATCATTTATCGCTCTGGTTCCGTCAATCAGGCTGCTGATGCACTTTCTCGTTTGCCTTCCGGCAGTTCCTTGTTGGCTCTATCTTCCCCGACATTTTTCAGTGTTGATGAAATTAGCCAGGAGTGTCATCTCGATCCTTCCATGCGTAATATTATTGATAGTTGTCAACAATCATGTCCTCGACTACATTATTCTTATGAGCATGGTATTCTTCGCTATAAAGGTCGCCTTGTGGTCGTTCCATCATCGTCTTGGTGTTCCAAACTTTTACATGAGTTCCATTCATCGCCATCTGGCGGCCATTCCGGTTTTCTCCGCACCTATAACCGTCTTCACCGTAATTTTTACTGGCCTGGTATGAAAGCTGCTGTCAAGTTGTTTATTTCTCATTGTGATATCTGCCAACGGAATAAGAGTGAAGCTCTTTCTCCTCCTGGGTTACTTAATCCCTTACCCATACCCGATGATGTTTGGTTAGATATTTCTATGGATTTTATTGATGGATTACCAATATCTAATCGCCGATCGACGATTTTGGTAGTTGTTGATCGTCTTTCCAAGTATGCGCACTTCAGTTCTTTGGCTCATCCTTACACCGCGTCTTCAGTTGCCGAAGTCTTTGTGCGGGACGTCACTCGCCTCCATGGTATGCCTCGTTCTATTGTGAGCGATCGTGATCCGGTTTTCTTAAGTAATTTTTGGGAGGCCTTTTTTGAGATGCAAGATACTCAATTATGTCGTAGTTCCGCCTATCATCCCCAAACTGATGGTCAAACTGAAGTTACCAATCGTACCTTGGAGTGTTATCTTCGTTGTTTTGCTAGTCATCATCCTAGTCGTTGGACAAAATGGTTACCTTGGGCTGAATGGTGGTACAATACTACATATCATAGTGCCATCAAAATGACTCCCTTCGAGGCTGTTTATAGTCGGGCCCCTCCGACGATCTCAACCTATATACCTGGTAGCACCGCGGTTCATGCCGTTGACCTTGCTTTACGGGACCGTGATCGCACTCTGCAAGTTCTCAAGAATAACCTTCATCAGGCTCAGGCACGTATGAAACTATATGCTAATGGCAAGCGCACTGAGCGCCATTTTGAAGTTAATGATTGGGTTTTCTTACGCCTGCAACCATATCGTCAATCCACGGCTGCATCTCAGACTTACTCTAAGTTTTCTCCTAAGTTTCATGGGCCTTTTCGCATCCTTGAAAAGATTGGTTCTGTGGCTTACAAACTTGATCTTCCGGCTGCGTCTCGTATCCACCCCGTTTTCCATGTTTCTCTTTTAAAGCAGAAGTTAGGTAATGGTATTACTCCAGACCCTACTTTACCTATTATTGCCAATGAACCCTCGTGGGTCCCGGAGAAGCTGCTTGATCGAGGGTTATTTGAACGCAATAATAAGCCCGTTACACGCTGGCTTATCAAGTGGACCAACCGTCCTGTGGAGGAAGCTACTTGGGAAGACTACGAGCAGTTTCGTGTCCGTTTTCCAGATTTTCAGGCTTGAGGACAAGCCTTGTTTCAAGCGGCGTGGAATGTTAGGATACCAATCCTATTTAGTAGTTACTTGAGATTAGAATGTCTTAGTTCTATTTTTGAATTAGGAATTATTGTTTGATTAGAATTAGGTTGAATTCAATTAGGAAGTATTATTTTTAGAATTAGGTTTGAATTCAATTAGGAAGTATTATTTTGCTTTCAGTTATAAATACATATGATGTAATAGAGTTTAGGTAAGCAATACAAGTTTTATTTAATTTATTTGGTGGTTGATCCCCAATCAAAGGATCTAGGTGGTTTGATCTCCAATCAAAAGGTCAAGGTCTCTATTACAATTTTCCAAAAAGAATGAGATGCTGAAGATTGAAGTTGCATACTTGCATATTGATAGATTATTACCTTTACCTAAACAATGTTTCTCAAAAGGATGGAAGAAACAAAGAGAAGAAGAAAGTTGGCATAACTTTTGTACTACAATTTTTGCACCATTGAATTGAATTTTTGCAAAAATCAATGGCACACATCCCAAGGGAGGTGAACGGTCCCCACCCCGCCACCTCCCTCCCCTCGCTCGTTTCCTCGCCCACTTCCTCGACATTTAGAATTTCTGATGCCTAAACACTTTATCCATCCATACGAAACTTTTGAAGAAAAGGTTGAAATTCTAAGGTTTGGATTCTTAAACTTTGTTGGGACTTTTGGATATGATGCAGATCCAAATCTGACAATGTCAACAACAAAATCTGCATGAAGGAAATAATTAGGTTGGATTTGGCACTTCGGAGTTATGTACTATCTTTTTAGTAATTTTAAGATGTTGTTCTCAACTTACGACAATTATGTTACAGTGGATTTAGATGAGGCAATCAAATGAGACAAGGCCATCACCATCCATGAGTCATCGATGATAAAATCTTGAAACAATGTTATGTTGCAGTGATACTGGGATTTCAGCCAGTGGGCATTACCATTGATTCCATTTTTATTGTGGTTGCAAATGCTTTTCATATTAAAGAAAACAAGAGAAACTAATATACATATATCACCAACATTCTTTTCAAAATTGCAAAAGAAGTAGTAATGTACATTAACAAGTCCATACATCAACATTTCAAGACCATGTTGCTAGGAGAGACATTGAAGCTGCCCCTGCAAGAAGGCAAACGTACACTTGTACCTGAAGCTTCCCACTGCTTTGCACTCTATCACTCATAAAATCTGCAGCCAAGAGATCTACAAGTGCCATGTAAATCAAGATCCCAGCAGAAGCAGAGTTCAAACAACCTTCAACAATGATAGCTGTTGGGCTGTTTTTATCGTAAACATTTGATATTCCAATCCCAATCGCAATCCCAACAGGTGTCGTGCAGGCAAAGAATAGTGCCATAACTACGATTGCCCGACTCTTGAATTTTGCCTACAAAACAAACATAACGTGCATTCAATTTCATTTCTTTGGGGTTCTGCCTCAAACCTAACCATTTGATTGCCAAAACTCGAATGTCATGTTCAACGTAGTAGACTCTACAAAATCATAAACATAAGTTTCCAAACACAAAAGGTTTGATTGGAAGCCTGAAGAAAGTAAAAGATGGAATTGGTAAATGAGTAATTCTAGGGAGCCCGCTCATGTAGTCCGCCTGGCTGTCCGGACCCTCTCAGGCAAGTGCCAGAAGGAGGGTGTTTGCCACGTGAACCCACACAAGCTCCCTCCCTCAAGCGATTACTCTCCTGTGCCTCCTCCCTCAACTGCTTAAGCGCCCCGTCCTCTCCTCCTCCTCTCATGCGCATCCTCCTCTCCTGAGCCTCCTCTGGCAACAAACACCCTCCCTGCTCCTCCGCTCGCTCACCTGCGCCTCCTCCCTCAAAAGAGAATCACCAACACAGAAAGTGAAGATGATACTTACAGTATTAGCTCTGGGAGGGAGTTTTTGTACTTGTTTTCCTGGAAGAGACCATCTTCTTTGAGTTCCACTGCTTTGAACCCTAAGCAACTCTGCACTTCTGGGAGAATTACAGATGCTCATGTCCATGATTCAGAGAATTCAAAAGACTTTGTTCTGAAACCCTTTGAGGAGACTGATGTGGAGACAGAACTCATGAGACTGCATAATCTTGCAGGGCCACCAAGGTTCCTTTTCACAATTAAGGAGGAAACCAAGGAGGATTTGGAGTCTGAAGATGGCAAGTCTACTAAGGGCAAGAGCAGAATTGGGTCAAGAAGTAGGAGTCTTAGTGATCTACTGCTTGCAGTGGAGACCCCATTTTTGACTCCTCTGTCTTCCCCATCATTCTTCACTCCTCCACACACCCCAGTGGACAGTTCTTATAGTAACCATGGGTTGAATCCTCTCTTTGAATCAGCAAATGATGCCGCCGATGTCATGACCATTGCAAAATCACCTCCCTCAAAGTTCAAGTTCTTGAAGGATGCAGAGGACAAGTTGTATAGGAGAAAATTGATGGAAAAAGCTGAAAGAAAGGTGAAAACACTAACTGGGTCTGCTCAAAATGTCACAAAGGAAACAACTCCACCTACTTCAACCATGTCTAAAGATGAGGAAGATGGGTCTTACATCACAATCTTTGTGGGTAAGAACCAAGAGAAGGACCATGATCAGCACCATTCAAGTTCATCACAGGTGCTGCCACTGTCCTCTTCTCCCTTCACCACAACAACTAAAACTTACAAGAAACCCATGTTCAATTAGAGCTTCAAATGCTGAATCCAAATGGGGGTTCTTGTTTTTTTTTTTTTTTATTAATTTTTTGTTAATTATTAGATATGTGTGAATTTGTTAGAAATTTTAACTTCTGAGATTTTTTTTTTCTCTGCATTGCCACAACCATGGTTAAATTTGAAAATACCCATTGAGTGAAAAAGCTACCTTGAATGATCATGATCAAGGTAAATAACATCTTCTCGATTATGAGGGGGTAAAAATTGTGGGGTTTAAATGGGTTTTCTTTTTGTTTATCTCAATGTCTCTAGTGACAGTGTCGCATCTGCACCTTGTCATGTGGGCAAGGAGGGTGTTTGTTGCCAGAGGAGGAGGCGCTTAAGCAGTTGAGGGAGGAGGCGCAGGAGAGTAATCGCTTGAGAGAGGGAGCTTGTGTGGGTTCACATGGCAAACACCCTCCTTGTGACACGTGCCTAAGAGGGTTCAGACAGTCAGGCTAACTACATGGGCGGGCTCCCTAGAATTATTCTTATTAGAGACATGCCAAAGCAAAAAAGTCGCTTTGATTAGGACTGATGTGATATTGACTCTTCCAGTGGGGGGGCTCAAAATTACTTGTTAAAACAGAGGCTGCTAACCTCTACTTGAATCTTTTGAAATTCAATTATTGTGTAGGGAATAAAAATAATCAAATAAAATAAAATCCCTATCAGGTAGAATATCTTGCAGTCCTACTGAATTGTGTATCTTACGGTAAATCTGATACGTTAAGTACAAATTAACTATAGCAATAAAAATTTAATTATACCTGAGAAATGCATCCTCCAAGTCCCATTCCCTCAAAGAATTGATGAAAACTCAATGCAACGAGTAAAGTCCTGATTGTAGAGGGAGTTTCAGAAGCACCTAATGAGATCCCAATAACCACTGAATGAACCACAATCCCCAACTCCAAAACCTACATCACATCACATCACATCATTCATATCACATCTTTAATTAGCACTAATTAATAAAGCCTCTTTTTCCCTTGGGCTAATCATGTATTATTGGGTGGGCTATTGCTTTCGTAAAAACTTGAACAAATTAGGAATTACCTGCGATATAACACGGTGGCGGATAAGATCAATTGACCCCATGGATTCGTTAATTGGTCCATGAGCATGAGCATGACCAGCAGGCTCTCCACTGATCTTCTCCTCATCACCTACTACTACTCCATTGCTACTATTGTCCACCTTGCTGGAATGCATCATCTTGTAATAACTTGTGGCGATGGTATCCACCATTAATGTACCTATAGCGGCCATCATTGCAATGAACCCTGTGAAAGGGAAATCCCCCCATGGCTTCTCCTTCAAGCATGGCGACGTTAGATGATCAAATGCATCCGGTAATATATGAATAAATCCTGTAGCTAGAATCACACCAGCAGCAAAGGCCTTGATCATGAAAAGGAAAGCATGTCCGGGAGATATCTTTGATAGCAACGGAAGACAAACCCCAAATGCACCAAAGCCTAAGATTGAACCAATCGCGCCTAACTTCAACTTAAGTGCCTTTTTGGTGTTGTTACCATCACCACCCTTACCACCTTGCTCCGACCCACAGGTGCACTCCCCACGCACGTGGGGAGCAGCGATGAACACTATAATTGAGAACACCAAGAAGGTTCTTCTAATCATGAGCTCCTTATTAGATGAAGAACAAGAATGAAACATGTTTGAAACAACAAGTACCCACACACACACACAAAAGAATGGGTGGTGGTGTTTATGGACAATTTAGCTACTCTTACTCTTTATAAACAAATACAGAGCAGTAGCTTAGCTGAAACCAAAGCAGTGGACATAAAGAGTAGAGTAAGAGCAGCTAAATTGTCCATCAAAAGTTGTATCTTTTCCACTTCATCCTTCGTTTACAAGGGAGATTGTGGTGGGGGTTTCATTAGTCATTTCTGCGAAAATTGTAGTTTATTGTGAAAGCATCTCACATCGAACAAATCGTGGTTAGGTTAGGTGGTGGAACAGAAAGTTGTGTTAAAGTGTTGACATAATGTTGTCATGCAATGCAATCACACATGTGTATAGTAAAGTTTTATTAGTCTGTTTCAAGTTAATGCATAGATAGGTATTTATTTTGACTTCAGTAGGCGAAGATGTCAATGGACTCGATGCCCTGCACTGTGTTGTGCTCTTTTCTGCATTTATATCTCCATTTTCATAATCAATGCATGATGCTTGCTGTTCAGAGTTTTGAGTTCAGGTGGTGCATTTGGTGTTCATACAGTTCAAGTAGTTTACAAAATAAAATAAAAAATTTGAAAGTTAATTTATGGTTAATTATATCGTTGAGACTTGTACAAGTTATTAAACAAAAGATTTACTCAATTCGACCTTCTCTTAACAACCAAAACGTAGCCCTAAATATCACTATATCAAATTGACATTTTTGTAACAATCCTCAAAACAGTATCATTTTTTAAGTGTAACAATCCACCTAACAATTTTACACATTTTCACAAACAAAATGATACAATAATTGTATCACCATGAAAAGTATGGTTATAAAAAAAATGATATTATTCATGGTGATCTAACTTATTGTATCATTTTTTTTACTGTTTTTTTATTTTTTTGACTAAATTTAATTTTGACTTAAAATTATGTGGTGAATTGTAACATCTCAAAAGTGATATTGTTTTTAGAGTTGTTACAAAAGTGTCAATTTGGTGTAGTGTATATATTAGTGGATATCAATGGGTACATCAACTACACTACAAATTTACATGGGGATCATAATGGATAAATGCATAATTTTTTATTAAAAATGATATTTTTTTTCTTGAAAATGTAGACAACTTAGGGTATGTTTGGTTACATCATATATGGAATCTTATTTTGTACAATTGTTAAGGGGACAATCATGCTAAATTAATTAAAATGTGGTAGGGTTGAACAAAAAGCCAACTAAATTGATTAAACCGACCAATCGATCAAAACCGAGCCGATCGGTTTGGTTTAAGTTCAACTGGGTTTGGTTTCGATTTTAAAAAAATTCAAAATTGATATTGTCGGTTTGGTTTTCGGTCTTATGTGATTTTAACCTACAAAACCGAACTGACTGAACAAAAATAATAAATATTATATGATGATACACCAAACTGTCCTTTAATCCACATTATACGCGTGTCATGATGATCTCGTCAACAGAGAAAATCGGGCCTGATTGCTCACCAAATCGTCTTTTAATCCACATCGTACGCGTGTCATGATGATCTCGTCAACATAGCAAAGTGGGTCTGATTGCCCACCAAATCTGGCAAGGCCCGAACAACATTAAACCCAATCTGGCGGAATCCAAAAGGTTGGATCTAAGTTTCGGCGCCTTATTAAGCCCACACGTCACAAGGTAAAACGCAATACCTGTAAGGTCTAATCAGGCAAGTATATGGGGGGATGACCTAAGGCAGGCAGCCAACGCATTAGTTCCGACTATGAAACATATATCGGAGTATAAGTCATGCATGGACAACACTCCAAAGGGAAAATCTCTCCCACAGATCTAGGAGCACAAGTCGTTTAAGAAAACTCTCCTACAAGGATGACTCCCAACTATGAAAGGATCTCCAGCAAGATCTTTTTTCTTAAACTACGCCACCAAAGGTCTAGCCGAGCAAAGACTCTCACATTATAAATAAGACATAAAGTTGATGAGAAAATGTACGTTACAGATTCCAATTTACAGCTTTAAGTTTTTCTCAAACCTTGTCTGACTTTAGCACTAGAGTGTCATCGACCACCACAATGGTGGTCAATGGCTCACGTGTATTCCTTGTGTAGGTCAAGGTCAAGGATAGCAGAATTCGACTACATTAGTTTGGTGTCGTCTGTGGGAAATGACGAAGTTCCTTGAAAAAACAGTGATATCAGCTTGCCTCACAGCACAAAGATATAGTGACCATGAGATCTCGCAACAATGGAAACGTCTTTGAGCCCTCGACTGGTATTGCGAGAGCGCCGCCAGTTTCGACGAATTTGGTAGCGTGGGAGGAACAAAATCAAACCCCCACGACGGACCCAAGGGTGGATCTACTGTCAACCCAGATGCAGCAGATTGCACGAGCGGTGGAGATGTTCACCCAGCAGAACCATCCACCCGCATAGAGAAAATGGTAGCAACGAATAGCCCAGTCCTAAAAAAACACCAGGGAACACGTTCAGGAGGTTGTGCTGCCCCTGCAGGCTCTCAGTGAACCAGAAGTGGAGACCCAACATCTAGGGCTGACAAATAGGTCTCCTAGAACCCCATTCGGCTAGGGGCCGCCAATTCTGACGTGTTGTTCAATCTCACTATCTTGTCGGTCATGGATCATATCATGAACAAGCCTTTGTTGAAGATATTCACTCCATCGAAGCTGGAGTTCTATGACAAAACGACATTCCCGTCCGATCACTCGCACCACTTCCAGCATGTAATGGGGCTCAAAAAAGATCTGAATCAATAATTGGCAGTCATTCCCTATTAGCTTGAAAAAGTCATAGTTGACCTAGCTCCACAACCTCCCTCCGAGGTCCATCGACTCATTCCAGACATTGGCAACAGTGTTCCTTGCACGCTTTGTCAGCAACCAACGAATTAGGAAGGGCCTGCATTATCTGCCCACCCTCAGACAGAAGCCAAACAAGGCGTTAAGGGAATACGTCACACACTTTAACGATGAATTGATTCTCATCAATAGTTGCAGTAGCGACACCACGGTCTTCTCCTTAGGTCTGAGGAGAGGCAAGTTCTATGATTTCCTCACTTTGGACCCTCCAACTGATATGGTGGACTTACTGAAAAGTGCCCAGATATACATCACTCTCGATGAAATGTTGGACGCCAAGAAGAAGGCGAAGTTTTAAAAGAAACCCTCTGGATCTAGAAAAAAAAAAGGGGGAAGAAACATGATGACGATGACAGAAAGAAGAAACACAATGATTACCGAACCCTATTACTCTAATACCAAATCCGTCGAGTGCGAATGACGATGGGTTAGAAAGTGGGAGTCTAGTCAGTGATCTGACGATGGCTTGATAGGGATCATCGTCCAACTGCAAACAATGATCGTTGAACCCTATCACTCTAACGCCTACCCCGCTGAGCGCGGATGACGATGGGTTAGAAGGTGGGAGTCTAGTCAGTGCTCATGCAGCTTGATGACAATGGCTTGCCAGGGATCATCGTCCAACTACAGACAATGATCGCCGAACCCGACCAAAGTTTAGTTAGTTATAATTGATGACAACAACTTCTAGTTTCCCGTACAGCTTGGTCTGCCTGCAACGAACAGAAGCGATATGAAAGCCCTGTCAGAACCTAAGAAGCTTAACTTGGACAACTCACAAGGACCATCGTCCAATTATTTGCAGCATGCACAAGCATGACCACAGTTTGACCAATTCGTGTATGCAACGACAATCACTGGTCTGATCCACAACCTGGCCTACATATGACGGATTACACGGCGGATCTCATAGATGCGGATCAATTGTACGACTTTCTGACTTAGTACAACTATTGTCTAAAAGCTAGTAGCATGGTAAGACAAAACAGAAGGGGGAAAAAACTAATAGGGAAAGTCAAATAATACACAAGTACAAAATGTTGTTTAACATGCTATCTCTTATTGATAAATGAGAAGTACAAAGTTCACTCATCAGGAAGAGGTTCAGATACAATAGAACCTTATTTGGCAGGAGAGAAAATAGGGAATGCGTCTGCACACGTTGTCGTTCGGACACCCTGGTTTTCATCGCCTTCTTCTTCTAACTGATTACCTTCTTTTTCTTCTTATTGGTGGGAGGCTTCCCCAAACTCTGCGTAAGACAACTCTTTATAGCAAGAGAGGTCCCATTCGGGATGTTCCTCCTTCATCAGCTGCAATAGCTCATATTGCCCATGCACAACTCTGCTAAACTCGAACGTTCCCTGGGTCTTCAAAATCTTTTCCTCACGCACCCTCGACTCAGCATGTTCAGCATGTTCTTGCTCCAACTGCTCCAACTTGCCCGACAACGTATCAGTCATGGATTGCTCGGTACCCAAGCTGTCCTTCTCGGCACTTAGTTTATGTTGCACCAAAAAGAGTTGTTTTTATGTTGTCCACACACTCTTGGCATTGGAGTCAAATTCGGCATCTAGCTGCTGACATCGGGCAGTCCATTCGGACTCCTTTTTTGCCTTATCGGCATTCAGAGCTTGCACCTCAGCCTGCACCTTAGCTGCAGCCTCCTGAGCAAAATGTAAGTCACGATGGACAAAGTTCAATTCCTCCTTGAACTTGTCCCTCGCAGACATTTCCTCGACCAATTTGGACTCAAGCGTTTCTAAGTGAATCCTCTGAGCTTCTGATCTTGTCTTCTAGACCTCTTGACCAACAGCCGAGTGAGCAAGCCTTCCTTCATTAAGTTGCTTATTTAGTGATTCAATTTCACAAAGAGCATCAAAGTACAACTTCTGCAAGTGTGCAAAGACTCGATCCATGGTATACACCCTCTCACAGGCAGCCTCAACCTTAGTCCCAGCAACGGCGACTTGGTTTAGATATGACATCCCAAGGAAGAAATATTTCTGCTCATTGTCCATACGCTCTCTCCACGTATCGGTTGTTGGCATCGGAGCACAATTCGACAATCAATCGTTCCACTGATTGATTCGCTTCTTTAAGACATAAGAAATATCAACCTCGCAGTGCCAGGCCTGGTTGCTCATCATCAACACGTCTGGAGCGAACAAACTGATTCGTGCATCCGGATGGAGGTTTTAAGGGACCGAAATCACTCCAGCACCACCCTTCACTGTTTTCACTACATCGGGGCCCTCGTCCACCGCTTTCCTCTTGCTTTCAATGATCAGCTCTCTCTCACAAAATGAATCAAAAATAGTAGATGGGGAAGAAGGAAAAGAGTTATTTCGTGGATCCGTCACCACCTCAATGTGAAGTCGAGATCAGGAGGGAGGACAATACGGGCAACACGGTGGAGACTTCTCGCCGTAGGAGTGACTATCAGATGATTTTTCACCAAGCTAGGGAGACTCGCGATCCAAAGAAGATTTGTACTTAAAGTTCTTCAATGAGAAAGGACGAGTCAAACTTGCATCAGACGAAACTTCCATGCCCGCTTGCAGCAACAGGTTGTTCATAACCTTCGCCTGATCGGTGCTCAACTTCATTACATCATAAATGCCCACCATCTGCAAATATTCCTTCTCTAAGTCAATAAGAGAAATAGGAGCATTTGCCTGAGCATCATGCCCCTCGGACACAATAGCTTCCGCTCCAGTGGATGAATCAAAAACCTGCCCCACAGCTTGACGTTCCTCTAAAAAGGCCAAACGCTCACTAGTCACTAATGGGCTTGGTGGCAACACGAGGCTTATTGGAAAGCGTATTAAAAGAAAACACTTCATTCAGTTCTGCCTTACTTGACTTGCTCAAAATCTTAACCTTCAGAAGCTTCATCTTCTTTGAAGAGGGCTCGCCTTCAGACTTCGGTTGGAACTCTAAAAAGAGTTGTAGCCTCATGCCAATGGGCCCACAGTCCTATGCACTTGATATTAGAATATTGAAACCTACATTCGAGGAATGTCATGAAATTTATCTAAAGCTGTTTTTTTTTCTTTTCTGTAGAAATAGGCGTAGTTGGGAACCTCCCTACAAAAAGCACAAACAACATTTCAATATGTGATGACATAATCGAGAACGAAACTAAATTACTCAGTTGCCAGAACTCTCGTGCGATCGGATGACCAGCAAACTCAAAGTACTCCAAGTCCGCAGGGGCCATGAAACAATATTTCTAGCCAAAGTTGAAGTCGTCAGGCAGATTGCCAAAACAGTCTGACGATGTCAACATGCACACAACATGCTCGTTTATCCAAGGAGAAGTAAGTAGTTGAATCTAGGGCTGAAAACCGAACCGTCGGTTCGGTTTTTCACCTAAACCGTGAACCGAACCGACTTAAGTCGGTTTTAAAATTTTCAAACCGAAACCAAACCGATTCTAATTTATGCAAACCGTAATCAAACTGAACCAACTAAAATCGAACCAAAAATGAAATAAAACCGAACCGACTGACTATTTTAAACATATTATATTATTTATATATAAAATATATATTATTTATTATATATTCGGTCAGTTCGGTTTGGTCGGTTAAAATCACATAGAAACCGAAAATTGATCCGAACCTAATTTAAACTGAACGAATCGGTTCGGTTTTGATTGGTTTGGTCGGTTTAATCGGTTTGATCATTTTTTGTTCAACCCTAGTTGAATCACCCTCGAAAACACTCGGACAATGGTGTCCTTTGCCCGAATCAGAATAACGATCATAGACCTATACCCATTTGGCACTAGTTGAGTGGACGCAATGCCAAGGTAAGGCAAGAAGCTCCAAATCTCTTTGATAACAGAGAAGCAGACTCTTGATTGGAGCATAACTCAATGCAAATAGATAAATCCTTCCAGATAAGACAATAGCGTCTGACCGACGCCCAATGTGAACAACACCAGATCATCAGGGATCCCATATGTCATTCGAAGGCTTTCCAGAGAGTAATATCTCCTTGGAGAACTTACAGCCCTTAGCAAACAGTTCATCAAAAAGTTGATTTTGGTCCACCACTAAAGAACGTATAAACTTTCGATCACGTAAGTTGGATAAAATCAAAAGCACAAAAAGTGAAATGACAAAACAGAATCTCCAATATCGGATAGTAAAGAAAATAAACTCTGCTGAAAAGGAGGATTTATATAGATAACAAAATTCCCGTTTTTTTAGCAGAAGCACGCTTATTTAATGAAGCGTGTCGCTCAAGGAGTCGATTCAGACTCAAACCAATCATGACCACTCAGATCCTCTACGACATGACTTGATGGACCGGTGAAATGGCCCCAATGCAAACTCGAGGAGAGTAGCTGATGATACACCAAACCGTCCTTTAACCCTTGTTGTACACATGTCATGATGATCTCATCAGCAACGCAAATCGGACCTAATTAATTTCCCACCAAATCTGGCAAGGCCTAGACAACATTAAGCCCAATCCAGAAGAACCCAGAAGGTTGGATCCATGTTGCAACACCCTATTAAGCCCACACATCACATGGTAAAGCCTAATACTCATAAGGCCTAATCAGGCAAGTATCTGGGGGATCATCACCTAAGACGGGCAGGTCAGCAACACACTGGTTTCGACTAGGAATATATGCTGGAGTATAAGTCATGCATGAAAACTTCCCTGCATGGACAACACTCCAAAAGGGAAACCTCTATCGCAGATCTAAGAGCGCGAGTCATGTAGGAAAATTCTCCTACATGGACAATTCCCAACTAGGAAAAGATATTCAACAATATCTATTTTCCTAAACCACATCACCAAAGGCCTAGCAGAACGATGACTCTTGCATAATAAATAAGACATGGAGTTGATGAGAAAATGTACGCCACAGAATCCAATTTACAGCTTTAAGCACTTTTCAAGCCTTGTCTGACTTTAGCATCGGAGTGTCATTGGTCACCACAACGGTGGTCCTTGGCTCACGTGCATTCCCTGTGCAGGTCAAGGTCAATGAGAGTAGGATTCGACTACATCAGTATATACTTTATATAAAATAAATATAATATATTTAAAATAGTCAGTCGATTCGAATTACAGTTTACCTAAATTAAAATTGGTTGAGTTTGGGTTCGATTTTCTTAGTGGTTAGTTCAATTATCGGTTTTGGTGAAAATTTGAACCGTCGATTCGATTTTTCACCCTAAAATGTTGGAAACCATCTAGCACATGCTCTATATTTGCGATTAATGGTGGCAGCTGAACTCACATGACCATGAGAATCACACCTCTTGCAAATAATTTGATTCTCATAATCATGGAAGCTCAACTCCCACCATTGATCACAAATCTAAAGACCATTGATCACAAATCTAAAGTACGTGATAGATATTACCCTATATTTTGATCAATTTAAGGTAACCTTAAAAACAAGGAATCCCCTCATCAATTTCATGGATCAAGATTGCATTAAGCCAAACATGCACTCGTAAGTTATAATTCTAAACTATGGCCTTTATTTAGGTAGTTTAGGATGATAACTTTATGGTTAAAATAATTTGCTACTACAACACACGAAGGTATATCAATGCATTGAGCAAGTCTAGCCGGCCTAGTTTGCTTGCCTGGACGACTTATTTACACATTTTGTTTCTCCTCTTTAAAACACAACCACAAACACTTTAAAGAGGAAGGACAAAATAGTAATTCTAGCCAGCCAGGCAAGCAAACCAGGCCGGCTAGAATTTCTGCAATGCATTTGTATAGCACCTGAAGAGAACCCTCTTAAACATTTATAAATTATATCCAATCCCTCAAAATATTTATTTTAAGACTCCAATTATTTTCAAATTGTAAAGATGCCCTTACACATGATTAGTTCCACTCAAAAAATAATTTCAATTTCGACTAAAATTGGTTGTCACGCATACAAAAAAAATACTACTTTCATTGCAATTTGAACACAACCTTGAAAATCAACTTATTCACACACACAAAATTAGCTATTTTTTTTAATAAAATTCATAAATCGTTATTTTATATTTTACAAAATTCTCAAACATTTAATTTGCACGTATTGACTTATTAAATAAATAAATTTAAAAAAAAACATATAGTAATAATAACTACATTGTGCTTGATCCCATCAGGCCCAAATCTAGTCATTTCAACGGGTAATCCTAAAGTGATTAGTATAACACAATAAAATAAATTTAATTATCTTTCTTTAATTTTATAACTATAGTGGTTTTTCTTTTTTATCATTACCAATTTGAAATTTTTCTCGAGTACTTAAATAAAACTATGCGAAGGGGTCCCATATGGCGGCCGCATATGAAGTCTAGCCATTCCAAATTTGGAGCTGTTTGATAAAGTCCATTAAGTGGAACCCATGGAAAAGCCTACTTAACTCAATAAAGCCCAACTTAGAATAAATGGCAAAGGAGTTGTTAGTCATGAATGGAACCTAAACTTTTACAACAACAACAGCAATAATATTAATAATCTCTGTCTATAATAGCAATTGACTTCCCTGTTCAATGTGTTGCATGTTGCGTGGTTTCATTGGAAATCCCTAAAAACTCTCTGAATTATTTAGAAATCTCCAAAAAGCCCTCCTAATGTTTTGGAAATCCGAAAAAAAAACCACCCATTCATTCGCTCACCCATTAAAATGCTCATTTCTCGACAAATTACGATAGTGCCTCTACCCATTCGCAAAATTCTAAACTTTTCCCTTATTCATCAAATCTCGAAAGTGCCCTCTGTCACGAACTAGTAATCTGTGCAGCACTAGCTATCCAATTCACTAGTAAGCCTATGAGTAGTTACTTCAACGGGCACAAATATTAGCTTGAGAATGCACAATATCAATCTGTAGACAATATAACGATGCACAATAGTCAGCAAAAACTTTCATTAACATTCAATAGATTACAATGGGGAGGAATTAATGTTTGAATGAATGTTGCTCAAGACTAGTTCGATGCTAACGATCGATGGAAATACAAGTTTAAAGTTAAAAAGCAAAGCAAAGAAAACAACAAAAATGCTAGCGGTACAGTCTGGCCCGACTATGCAATGGAGGCAACACGTCCTCACAATCAAGAGCTCAAACATTCCCCCTATAATATAGATGCTAAGCATTTGGACACTTTTCAAAAGGGAACATTGAGTTTTGAGACCATTAGGAAAGTCTAAAAAGGCCTCTGACGTTGATTTCTCTGACCAACAATACTAGTCCTGACACTCTCCCACACTCAATTCGCTGACGCCCTGGCAACAAACTTTTCCAAGTACTCTTCCAGCTTTGAGAGGTAAGGCAGCAAGTGCTCGACTGGCTCCCAACTGATTTCTGAAGGAGGCTCATCCTGCCACTTGACCAAATACTCGCTACTCGGGCCTGTGTTGTTGATGAGGCGGTCAACTAAGATTTCTTCCACTTCTCGATCTGGCTTAGTAGGAAGCTTAGGCAATGCTCGAGCAGATACATTCTTGTGGGATCAGTGGCATCTGCATGGTAGGACTTCAAGTTACTTGCATGGAAAACAGGATGAGTGAAACGAAGCCAATGTGGTAACTTGACGCGAAAGGAGACTTTGCCCACTTTCTCAATAATCTGTATCGGTCCCTCATACTTGCAAAACAGATTGTTGTGTGTTTTAGCTGTCCGTTTATACTTGTTGAACATATCTAGCTTCGCCAATACCAAGTCCCCGACTTCAAAATGATCGATCCGTCGTTTCTTGTTGGCCTATTTCTTCATTTGACGGGAGGCTTTCTCAAGATAGGCTCGAGCAACTTCAATGTTTTTCTGCCAGGCTTTGACAAATTCAAGAGCTCTTGGGCTGGGTCCTTGGTACCCAGTAAGCACTGTATGTGGTATCAATGGTTGTTGACCAGTGACTAACTGAAAGGGGCTGGAGTAAGTAACTGAGCTCTTTTGTAAGTTGAAACAGAATTGTGCAACATCAAGTAGTCCCACCCAATTTTTCTGATTTGCACTTACAAAATGACAAAGGTATTCTTCGAGCATAGAGTTAAAGTGCTCAATCTGTCTGTCAGATTGAGGATGTTGGCTTGTCGACATATTAAGTTTGAATCCCAAGAGCTTGAACAACTCCTTCCAGAACTTTCCTGTGAAACGAGCATTACGGTCGCTAACAATGTTTTCGGGCAGTCCCCAATACTTCACTAAATGCTTGAGGAACAATTGTGTCGTATCTTCGGCTGTGCAAGTCAGTCTGGTCAGCACAAAGGTCACATACTTTGATAATCGGTCAACAACTACAAGGATATACCTGAAATCCTCCACCTTCGATAACCCAGTAATGAAGTCCATGGAAACATTTTCCCAATGACGAGTTGGAACAGGCAAGGGCACTAGTAAACCTACTGATCGATCTCTTTCAACCTTATCTTGCTGGCAAATAAGACATGTTTGAACATAGGCCATTACATCCTCCTGTATCTGCAGCCAATAGTACCCCCTCTCTAGCAATGCAAGTGTTCGTCTCCAACCTGGATGTCCCGCCCAATGGGTGTCATAGCATTCTCTCAAAAGTTATTTCCTCAAACCAGAAGTTTTGGAACATAGAGGCGATTACCAATTGTGAGTAGTGCTCCATCTTTTATCCAGAACCGTCGAGTTTTACCCTGCTTGATCAACTCTGTAATCGCCTTCGCTTGTGGGTCTGTCTGTAGGCCTGCTTTGATCTTCTCCAAAATGGTGCGACTCGGACCGGTATGGGTTAGCACTGCAAGGTCTGCCCTTCAACTGAGTGCATCAACTACATTGTTAATGCGCCCTGGCTTGTATTCCAATACTAAGTCAAATTCTGTTAATTTTTCCTGCCATCGAGATTGCTTGGAGGTTAGCATCTTCTGAGTAAGGAAATGGCTTGCTGCAGCATTATCTGTTTTAACAAGGACTTGAGATCCCCAGAGGAAGTGTCTCCACACCCGTAAACAATGTACAATGGCTAGCAATTCTTTTTCCTGAGCTGAGTAACGAGAATTTGTATCATTCAACTTTCGACTCTCATATGCTACTGGGTGACCATCTTGAAGCAAAACTCCCCCTTAGGCATAATCAGATGCATCTGTTTGTACTTCAAAGGGCTTGGCGATGTCTGGCAAGGCCAATACTGGATCTTTCATCACGGCTAGTTTCAAGTCTTGGAATGAAGCTTCACTGCCTATCCCATTCCCATGTTCGGTCTTGTTTCAACAAATTTGTCAGTGCAACAGCTCTCTTAGAGTAGTCCCTTATGAAGCGACGATAATAGTTTGCGAGTCCAAGGAAAGAACGTAGTTGAGACACGTTCTTAGGAGTGCTCCAATCATGGATTGCCTTGACTTTCTCCATGTCCATCCGAATCTTGCCACTGCCAATAACATGACCCAAGAAATTGATCTTGGTCTGGCCGAATGAGCACTTCTCCTTCTTGAAAAAAAGATGATTATCCCTAAGGATTTGGAACACTTCTCGCAAATGATGTAGGTGTTCTTCTATAGTCCCATTGTAAATCACAATATCGTCAAGATAGACAACCACGGACTTGTCCAGAAGGTGACGAAACAGGCCATTCATAAGGGTGCAAAACGTACCTGGAGCATTGGTCAAGCTGAAGGGCATTACTAGGAACTCATATGACCCATATCTAGTAGAACAATCAATTTTGGGTTCGTCACCAGCAGCAATGCGGACCTGATGGTAACCTGATCTCAAGTCGAGTTTTGTGAAGTATCTGGCGGATGCAAGTTGGTCGAATAAGTCTGCAATGAGAGGTAGCGGGTATTTGTTATTTATAGTGACTTTGTTCAAGGCTCTATAATCAACACAAAGGCGAAGACTGCCATCTTGTTTCCGCTGAAAAAGAATTGGTGCCCCATAAGGTGTTTTAGAGGGTCGAATGAATCCCGACTCCAACAATCCATCTAGTTGTTTTCTCAATTCGGTCAACTCTGGAGGGCTCATGCGGTATGGACTACGTGCGGGTGGCTTGGCAACAGGCACTAACTCAATTTCGTGATCAATGAGCCTTCTGGGAGGTAGATTCTTTGGCAATTCATTCGGCATCACTTCGATGAAGTCAGCAATAACTTGGGCAACTTCCTCAGGGATTTTGCTAGTATCATCTTCCATCTCTAGCTTTGCCACAACTAAGTATGTATCTTCTCCTTTGGCCAAGCCTCTCTTGACTTGGAGCGCTGATAATATTCTATCATGAGTAGGGATGGCAGTGGGGCTGATTTGGTAAAGGATCTCTGGATTTTGGGGCGGATATGGATTTTCAATTTGTATCCATTTATTAATTGGGGCGGATACGAATTTAGCCATATCCGCCCCACGGATATCCGTTTAATCGATAAAATTATAAAACTACCCTTCAATTATATAAAGGGATTAAACCGTATCTCACATAATCAGAGCGAAATCTCCTTTAGTTACAGAGCGAAGTCTCCCCTTTCTCACTCACAGCAACAGAGCGAAGAGATTGTCGGTCGTCTCCTTCAGCGAAGTCGGTCGTCCCCTTCAGCGAAGGCCGGTGTCTCCTTCTTCTCATTCTCATGAACTCTAGGTCGTCTCCTTCTCACGGACACTCGAAGTCTCGAAGGGTGTCTCCTCTCCATTTCTCTGCTCTGCTTCGAAAGAACGACCCCATCCCGACTGCCTCCCTTTCCCCTCCCTTCCCCGCCTTCCCAGAGATCAAATGTTGAGATTAGATCAAAGATCTGAGATCAGATCTGAGATTTGTTTGATCGAATTTAAATTTTATTTTTTTTTGTAATTTTTTGTTTAATCTGAGATATGAATTTTTATTATTTTTTGTAATTTTTTGTATGTTTAAATCTGAAATTTTTTTTTTGTATGTTTGATCGAAATTGTTTTTTGTAATTTTTTGTATCTGAGATCTATTATAATTTCTGTGTGAATGAAGTAATTTTTGTATGAATGAAGTAATCTGTTATTATTTCTAGTGTATATTTTTCTATGAATGAAGTAATTTTTAGGATTGATATAAATTTTTTTAATAGATATTTGCGCGAGGCGGATATCCGCCAATCCGTGCCAATCCGCGCGGGGCAGAGGTGGTTTTTAAGTAAATGTATAAACAGATTGGCGGGGCGGATTTGGGGATCCGTTAATCCTGACGGGGCGAGGATGAATTTGTTCAAATCCGCCCCGTTGCCATCCCTAATCATGAGTTGTGGGTCGAATTGAGGTTGGTACAATGTTTAGTCTGGGTCCGAAAAACCCCAAGGAGTCCATGAAAGGTAGTGGTCCTGCTACAGCTCCTCGAAAAAATTCTTGGCCAAGAATCTCCTTAAAATCATCAAGTGGGACGACCAAGAAGTTTGATCTTCCTTCCCATGGACCAATCTGTAGTGGCATAGCTCTAGCCATACCATTAATAGATATTGCCTCAGAGCTAACAACTTTCAACTTACCCACATCTCTTTCTAAGTTCAAACCCACACGTCTAGCTTCATCTGGGGCAATAAAATTGTATGTCGCTCTTGAATCCAATAATGCTTGGGAAGAGAACCCATTAATAGTGACGTCAATGTATTGCAAAGCCTTCTTGTGTGGGTGCTCATACATTTCTCCTTTGACAGCATTGAGCTTGCGTAGAGCTCCCATCTGGGAGGTCTCACTGTTGGCGGGGTTCGAGCTCGATGCGGTCGAGTTAGAAGGTTCTGCTTGAAGCAAGGACATCAATGAGTGTGGGGATAATTTGAATGGACATTTGCCTGTTGGGTGATCCCTGCTATTGCAAAGAATGCATGGGGCAGGTACAGATGGTCTCCACTGTCCAGAGTAGTTTTGCTCTCATTTGTTGTTGTAATTTGAGTTGCTAGAGCTGGCATTCCAATTTCTGTTGGAACTCCAATTCTGGTTGGACGGCCGAGAATTGTAGTTTCCTCGGTTCTGACTTGAGTTTCCCCAGTTTTGGTGAGGTGATCGAGCATTCAACCCTGAGCTTGAATTGGTACTACCAGTTCTAGCTGTGGAGTGATTGAGCGAAGTGGATCCAGCCATGGGCATATAATCGTTAAACCTTTCTGCTGTTGCAATAGCACTTGTAATATCTATCACCTTCTGCCTTTGCAATTATGCTTGCAGAAGCGGCTAAGCTTGTTCCATGAAACAGAAAACTTTGTCCTTCTCAGACATGTCTCAAATATCTAGCAAGCAAGTTGAGAACAGCCTGACATAGTATCGAATATTGACTGTCTATTTGATGGTGTGGATCTTCCTCCTTGCTAAGAAATCAGTGTTCTCAGGCAAGAATTGATTTTTGAGTTCCTTTTTTAGTTCTGTCCAAGTTTTAATAAGGATGCGACCTTCTTCCATATCTGCATATTTGGTTCTCCACCATAGTTCTGCATCACCTGCTAAGTACATGGTCGCCATGGTGACCTTGGCTTCTTCTGATTCGGGGTTCACCGCGCGAAAAGACTGTTCCAGATCAAACAAGAAGTTCTCTAGCTCCTTCCCATCTCGTACCCCAGCATATGACTTTGGCTCATGCACTTTCATCTTAGGGTGATCAGTCGTCCCTGTGGCCTTGGTCAGCAAGCCAACCCTTGCAAATAAATCCTCTAGCTGTAATTGGAAGTCACTCATCACCTGAGCTGTGGGGTGAGGCGACTCTTCCATAGCGACTGTCCGTCCCTCTAAATTATCGACGTGCTTAGCCAACGAATCCACTCTGTCTGCCAAGTGAAAGAGTTCCTCAAGCCGACTGATCTGTTCTCCCAAACTGCTCAACTGATCCATTCTGTTTTCTAGTCTCTGCACTCGACTAGCCTGTCGTTCCTCCATAGAGGCGCTCACTTAGTTCCTACATCCTGGTTTGCATTCAACAAACTCTGGCTCTGGTACCAACTATCACGGACTAGCAATCCGTGTGGCACTAGCTATCCAATTCACTAGTAAGCCTATGAGTAGTTACTTCAACGGGCACAAATATTAGCTTGAAAATGCACAATATCAATCTGTAGACAATATAACGATGCACAATAGTTAGCAAAAGTTTTCATTAACATTCAATAGATTACAATGGGGAAGAACGTTCGAAGGGACGTTGCTCAAGACTAGTTCGATGCTAACGATTGATGGAAATACAAGTTTGAAGTTGAAAAGCAAGGCAAAGAAAACAATAAAAATGCTAGCGGTACAGTCTGGCCCGACTATGCAATGTAGGAAAGTCTTGAAAGGCCTCTGACGTTGATTTCCCTGACCAACAGTACTATTTCTGACACCCTCCCATCACCCCTCCATTCTCCAAATTACGAAAATGTCCATCCTTCATCAAATTACAATATTGCCCCTGCCCATTCGGAAATTTCTAAAATTGCCCCTCTCCCATTCACCAAATCTTAAAAATGTCTCTTCCATCCCCATTCGTCGAATTGCTAAATGTCTCTCCTCGAGACTTTGGTTTTTCAAGAATGTCCAATTTTTCTTTTATAAGACAAGTTCAACCTAATCTTCCAATTGGGTAAATTTCTAACCTACATGCCTATAAATTAAGCCCAATGAAGACAAATATATAATAGCAATCAAATTTTTTAGTTTGATCATCTTATTAAATCAAAGTAAACATTTTTTTTATCCTCTAGAAATAACATGCATTATTGAACTGGGTAGTTAGGACAATCAAAGTGTTAGAGAGCAAAACCCCAATAAAATAAAGATGAAAGTAGTATATTATAATGATTATGTGTATAAATAAATCATAATAGTAGCTTGATGAGAATGAAAAAATATAATTTGTTTTCATGTTTTGGTAATCAGTATCTTCTAAAACTTGAACGGTTATGTATTGTATACGATTTGTATGAAGTGGCGAATGTTTGTTATGCACAATGAAGAAATTAGAGGTTTGTTTAAAGGGAATAAAATTGTAGATGTGTAATACTATCCACACGCGACTTACAAAGATTGGAGAATATGAGGTGGCGGGATTGAGAAGGTTAGAGATGTGAATAGGAGGTGTTGAGAGTGGCGATGGGCACGAGAGAGGAGGAGTTTGTAGGTCGTTATTATTGTTGTGTATATATATACTAGGGTATTTTTCATGTCGTTGGCTTAATAAATATAATTTATTTTATTTTAAATTAAGATAAATAAATATCAAAATGTTGGATATGGGATTCGGAACCATACACTCTTGATGCTTTGAGTTCTATATGATCTGTTATATTTTTATAATTGGGTAAATCTCAGTCTTATTTTATCTCGAACCTTAAACACCATTATGATTTGCAATATAGACTAGGGTATTCCCCATGCCGTTGGCACGATAAAAGTTTAACATGATAAAATACCATTATGATTTATAACTCGTTTAAACCTGATTAAGCCATCTTTCATACTTACATGCCTAATCACCACCATCAACAATTGAAGAAAAATAAATAATATTAAAATGTTGGGTATGGAAATCGAACTCATGCACTCTTATTGGGGATTAATTGAAGGTAATACATAAAGGCTAATTTTAAGTCTCAACCATTTAGATAAACGAATCTCAACCATTAGATGAAACTTATCTTTTGGTGCTTTAAGTTTTATGTGATCCGTTAGATTTATATATTTGGATAAATCTCAGTCATTTTTTATCTCCAACCTCAAACATCTTCCTGATTTGTAATATAGACTAGGGTATTCATCGTGCAAAAAATTTAAAACTTGTCAAAACATGATCACCCTTAAGTTTTCATCATTCGCACTTATATGCCTAATCGCCACCATCAACCATTGAAGAAAAATAAATAAATATCAAAGTGTTGGGTATGGGAATCGAGCTCATGCACTATTGGTGCATTAAGTTATATGTGATTTGTCCGATTCATATATTTGATTAAATCTCAGTCGTCACCATCATGTTTTGTTTATATAAAGTAGGGTATTCCCCGTGTCGTTGACACGATCAAAGTTTAACATGATAAATAGAGATTTATTCTACTTTAAATATGAAGATTTTTAAAGTAGATAAATAAGTATCAAAATGTTGCGGATGAGAATCGCACTCATGCACTTTTGGTGTTTTAAATTTTATATGATCCGTTAGATTCTTAAAGTTAGATAAATTTCAACTGTCTTTTATCTCCAACCTCAAACATCATCCTGAATTGTAATATAAACTAGGGTATTCTCTGTGTCGTTGGCACGATAAAAGTTTAAAACTTGTCAAAATATGATTTTTCATCTTTCATACTTACATACCTAATCACTACCATCAACAATTGAAGAAAAATAAATAAATATAAAAAAATGTTGGGTATGAGAATCGAACCTGAGCACTCTTAGTGCTTTGAGTTCTATGTGATCCGTTAGATTCTTAAATTTGGATAAATCTCAACCGTCTTTTATCTCTAACCTCAAACATCATCCTGAATTATAATATAGACTTGGCATTCCTCGTGCCGTTGACACGATAAAAGTTTAAAACTTGTCAAAATATGATCACCTTTTAGTTTTCAACACCACCATCGTCAACAATTGAAAAAAAATATATAAAAACAATGTGGGGTACGGGATCGAACCCATGCACTCTTGGTACTTTGAGTTCTATGTGATCCGTTAGATTTATATATTTGGTTAAATCTAAGTCGCCATTTATCTTCCACCCCAAACACCATCATGTTTTGTATATATATATAATAAGATTTTAGCCTCTTTTGTGGTGGTGGTGCAGCGAGCTTGAAGGTGGTTGGACCACAAAAAGTAGTCTACTTTTATAACAAATCTTTCATTTTACTGTTCTAGGAATAGTGAAATGTTTGTGTTTCTGTCAATGTTTCAAAATGCCAAAAATGCCCTCGCCAAATCTTCAGATTACGAGCAAAATAAATACTCGACAAATATAAAAAGGGTATTTTGTCCTTTCAATAAAAGCACTATTAAATTTGTTTTACAGATTTGCCCTCCCAAAATCATGCTACTTACAATCAAAACCATACCGTTTCAAACATTAATTAATTTACATAAGCCTCTATCATAATTTATTTGAACCCCAAAGTTATCTATAAACTATAATAGACCCTTACAACTAACTTTTGAATATCTCATTTCGTCTTCCACATTTCATACGTTTTACAATAATAATAAAAACCCCTCTCAAACATTGGTAAATTGTACCTAAGCCCATAACATACTTTATATAAAATCCCTAATTATCTATATCGTACCATAACCTTAAGTCTATCAAATTTTGGTACTTCAATAATGCCTTATCCAAATTAGAAAATTTTCTTCAAGTTCAGTTCTAATTTGAAATAAAAATAAATGATTTTTAGGAAACTTGTATCTTTTTTTTTTTTTGAAGGCAGGAAACTTGTATCTTATTAATGCATACTTGCAAGATTGGCCTATGTAATATTTAATTAATGTAATATTTTATCCCCTCTCAAATTTGATGAATTTTTAATTTAATAGATGGGTATTGTGTTTATTTTATAGATAATTTGAACCTTCAAATAAATTATATTAAGGGCTTAAATACAACTAATCAATGTTTGAGATAAGTTGATTTTGATTGTAAAAAATATGTAATGTTGAGGGCAAAATGAAAAATCCAAAATTTAAATGTAAATGACCTATTATAATCTATAGATTGTTGGGGGGCTTATTACAGGCTTGGTTATATTAATCAGTTTGAGAGGGTTGAAGACACGAGAGAGTTTTTTTTTTTTTTCTCTGTGGTAGGGTTGAAAACCAAACCAACTTTTATCGGTTTCAAAAATTTTCAACTGAAACCGAACATTAAGAAAACCAAAATGATCATTTATATAAATCTCAAACCGAACCGACCGACTAAAATGTTACCACAACCGAGCTGACAGATTAAATTAAACATATTATACTATTTTTACATATAGTATATATTATTTATTATATATATTTGGTCGGTTTCGTTTTGTTGGTCAAAATCACTTAAAAACCGAAAACCAATCCGACCCATATCGATTTCAAATTTTCTAAAACCAAAATCGAATTGATCGGTTCAGTTAGTTTAGTCGATTTATTGTTTTACCCTAGTGCTAAGCACCACCTTGATGCATATTAACTTGTCATAAATTTGATTAGAAAAGTTACACGTACCCGTGCCATACTTTTCTTAATGATGATTATAAATTTTGTTTTAACTATCATTGCTTCTTATTTCATAATGTAGTTAATAAAATCAGATTTTCCACTATCGGAATTTGATTTCCTATTATTCAATGCATGGGTACTTGTAAAGTAATATATTATAGTCTCTGTCGCATTTAGTCACAAGCTATCTACTACAGAGCATGATCATAGCCTCAGAGGTGAAATACTAAAATGAGAACCAATATTGAATAAAATAATTTCATGTAAACTAAATAGCGACAGAAAATTAAAGCAACCATTAATTGAAAACATTTGTTTTTCAAACTCATATGTACCTTCACAACCAGTCAAATCAAACACATTCAGAGTGACAAAACATTCAAGAATAAAAAAAACTAACATGAAAATATTAATGTAGCAATTTCTAGCTAACAAATGTCATAAAATAATTGCTCAGACTGCATTTAAAAAACGAGATAACATCAAAATAAAAATAAAGATTAACAAAAAAATAATGATTAATTAGGTGGGACCGTGGGAGGGGTTAAGGGTTAAAAGAAAGTTAAAAAAAATTCATTAATAAAAAGTCATTGTTGGTCAGTATAAAATTATGTTTTCTAATTGTTTTGGAAGGGTAAATATGACTTATAAGTTTATAAGTTAACATAAGTCAATGAAATAGTTATTGTTGGTCATAAAAATATAAAAATAGGCATAAATTAGCCATTACAACAATTATAGTATCTAAATTGTCTATTTTGCGAAAAAGTTGGTCTTAAAAGTCATTTTCCGTATTATAATAGTCCAAATTTCAAATTCCAACTTTCCTTAAATAAAAAATAATCCCAAAAAATTTAATTTGCAGTCATTAAATTGGGTTAATTGCTACTTGCCCCCTACAATGAATAGCTAATTGATATGTTCACTCATCATTATTATTCACTATTGTACTTACCCCCTTGACTAGCAGTCAACATTCATTGACCGTCAGTTTTCAAACCAGATTACCAAAATACCTCTGAGAAATCAAAAGCTGAGATTGAATCCTTCAATCTCGAACATCTCATATCGAGGAAAATCCTAAGCCTCAAATGAAATCGTAATCATATCTCGAGGAAATTCCAACATTTGATTTAAAAATTTTGAATCTCAAACAACTCATCTTGAGGTAAATCTAACGATCCAGCTTTAATCATACACACATTCCAAGAAAATCTAATGGTTCAAATTTAATCGTACACACATCTCGATGAAAATATGATTTTCCAATTTTAATTGGGCACGAGTCTCGGGAAAATCTAATGGTTCAAATTTAACCGTACACACGTCTCGAGGTAAATCTAACTATCCATATTTTATAACACACACCTCGAGGAAATCCAGTGGTTCAAATTTAATCATGCACACATCCATTTCTTATTCATCCTCATTCTTCCTCATCTGGTTCACAGCCCCGCAACCACTTCCCCCTTCATTTTTCCTCCTCTTTCATCTTCATCATTCCTCCTCTTTTTCCCCTTCTTCCTCTCTTCCGTTTCGATGGTGACGGGGCTGTGAAACAGAGGATAGAGAAAGAAGAAGTGGAATTTTTTTTAGCCATTGGATTCCTTGAGATGTATGTTGGACCGTTAGATTTCCTTGAGATGTGTGCACGATTAAGTTTGGACCATTGGATTTCCTTGAGACACATGCACAATTACATTACATCGTAAGATTTCCTCGAGAAGTGTGCAAGACTGTTAGATTTGCATCGAGATACACGCACGATTAAATTTGGACCATTAGATATAACTCGAGATGTGTGTATGTTTAAATATGGACCATTAGATTTACCTCGAGATGATGTTTGAGCTATGAAAATTTTAAATCAGCAGATGAATCTTTATCGAGATAAGATTACGATTTCATTTGGTTCTTAGGATTTTCCTCGAGGTGAGATGTTCGAGATACAAAATATTAAATCTCAGCCTGTGATTTATCAAGGCATTTTGGTCATTTAATTTGAAAATAGACGGTCAATGGACGACGACTGATAGTCAAGGGGTAAGTGCAATTGTGAATAATGATGGGTATACATATCAATTAGCTATTTATTGTAGGGGGGCTATTAATTTTTAAAAGTAAAATAAATAAATATTGAATATATGCATGAGAAACATGTATGGTCATACCAACGGCATGATGAGAGTGTTGAACGCACAACTTCACGCTACAAAGAAGTGTATGACTGTGTCAATGACACGGATAATACATTAGTCAATCATGAAGCGAACTAGCAAGTATTGATGAATGGGTAGATATCTCTTGGCGGAATTCTATTAGCGAAATGCAAACTAATGAATTCAAGGAGGGAGGCCATGGTTTGCTTTGCGAGCTGTTTTAGTGTTGTTTCATTCATTGGATTAAAAAAAAAAAAAGATCTGGATGCTCTAACATTTGGGGTTCACTGCATATCGGATAAAAAATGAATGCAACTTGAACTGATGAAAAACTTACTCAAGAGCTGCGAGCCAAAGCCCGTTCTAGCAGATCTTGTGTGATTGATGATGAGTGGATCATCGTCAAAAGTACTTAAAAAAAATTAGTAATTTATTCAACTAAAAGAAGGAAAGCTAAGTCCAATATGCACAACCTATTAACTATCTACTTACGTCACAATCGAAATAAATTGGGGCTATCAAGATTTTTGTTGAAAGGGCAGCAACGTTTTGAATCTTAGTTAATTAATTAAAATTTTGGACATAATTTTTTATTTGAACAATACATATATAAATATACAAAACACCAATTGATAAACAAAACTTCATCTAATCTATTAGGGGAGTAATTTGATCCACTTATTTGGATTATTTGCGATTTGCCTCTATCAAAAGTATAACTAATTAGAGATTATCTCATCATTAATCACTATTACAATCTCACCTAGTCTAGCAATTCACATGCATGGACTGTCAATAAGCTCACGTTGATTACCAAAATGCCCTTTAAATAATAACCCACACATGAACCTCGAAATACAAACATGTATCTTGAGGGAAAATTAAGGGATCCAAATTTTTATGTATCTCTAGAAAAATCTTATGAATAAAACACAAAACTAGACCACGAGATACGAATTCGTCTCGAGAAAATACTTATAAAATCTTTATTTCTCAAAGTATACAAGAGAGGTTGGGATTGCCGGTGGCTAGTGGCGATGGTGGGAAAGAGAAATAAATCAAGCAGAAATGGAGAGAGAAGAAGAGGGGAGGAGACATAGCGGTTATTAGTCTCATAGAGGAAAGGGGCGAGACGGGTTGTCGGCATGGCAGAGAATAGAGGGAGAGAGGAAGGGTGGGGCGGTGTTGCGTCGTCAGGGTCAACGTGCCCCCACGTAATAAAAAAAATAAAAACTCAATTTTTTTAAAAAAATCATTGGGAGCAAGTGCCCCCGCCTAGATCCGTCTCTGGCTGTCAAAACTCAAAGAACTATTCTACAAGGCCTGGGGTATGCTACCTGAGGAGGGAGCGAAAATACAATTGTTTTTTCACCCCCCAGGTAGCAGATCCCAGGCTGTCTAGAATTTGGGAAACTCAAAAGCACGTCTAACATTTTGAAAAAGAACTAAATTTTCATGTCTAAACCATGGCTTCTTGAAAAATCAAGGATGTCCAAAATACATGGTGGGCTAGATGTGGTGTAAGTTCCTTATGATGTAGGATTTTTGCACCCTTATTTCGCTAAATATTATCATCAAAATTTCAGTAAATCCCAACCAGTTGATGCAAATCCAATTTAAAACAATTCAATGATTATTCATTAGAAAAATTTTCAATTTTTAATAGTAGCAGAGGTCCTTATCTGTGCTATGATGACATGGAGATTAAGTGCACATGTGAGACAACATTATCATGCTTAAGAAAATCTAAAAGTCCATTAAGAGTTTAGGTGAGATTTTTTGCTAGTTTCATATCACAAACTTAGTTGTTTATTCTGAAATTAATAGAGTTTGATGGAAAAAAATATCCTTAAGAAATCATAATTGCTCTGACTTCTAGATTCTAAGCAAAATTTAACCCACGACTACAACAAAAATGACCCTTTTCAGATATTTGGATTATTTCATAACAACAATATTAGGAATAGTTTATCGTTGTCGTTAGTTATGTGAATATTTTCGATATTGTTGAGGTATTTCAATGTTTTCCTTAAAGATGAATATTAAGACCACCAGATAGACAATGTGGGAAACCAGATACTGCTATTACTTTGATTAAATTAACTAAATCAAAGTACAGTTTTAAGGGCATAGTGCCTGATTTAGTATGGTTATTAAATCAAAATTCCAAACTTTTTTCCCTATTCATCATATCTCGAAAGTGCCCTTCCATCACCCCTCCATTCTCCAAATTACGAAAATGTTCATTCCTCAACAAATTACAATATTGCCCCTGCCCATTCGAAAATTTCTGAAATTGCCCCTCTCCCATTCACCAAATCCTAAAATTGTTTCTTCCATCCCCATTCGTCGAATTGCTAAATGTCTCTCCTCAAGACTTTGGTTTTTCAAGAATGTCCAGTTTTTCTTTTATAAGACAAGTTCAACCTAATCTTCCAATTGGGCAAATTTCTAACCTACAGGCCTATAAATTAGGTCCAATGAAGACAAATATCCAATATCAATCAAAATTTTGGGTTTGAATATCTTATTAAATCAAAATAAGCATTTTTTTATCCTTTAGAAATAACATGCATTATTGAACTGGGTAGTTAGGACAATCAAAGTGAGAGATAGCAAAACCCCAATAAAATAAAGGTGAAAGTAATATATTATAATGATTATGTGTATAAATAAATCATAATAGTAGATTGATGAGAATGAAAAAATATAATTTGTTTTCATGTTTTGGTAAGCAATAATGTTTAAGTTATCAGTATCTTCTAAAACTTTAACGGTTATGTATTGTATACGATTTGTTTGAAGTAGCGAATGTTTGTTATGCACAATGAAGAAATTAATGGTTTGTTTAAATGTCTGCAAAAGAAAATTGGATTGTTTAATTGATGTGTTTGTAGTGAATTGATCAGAGAATTAGATTGTAGATGTGTAAAACTATTCACAAATGACTTACAGAGATTGGAGAAGATGAGGCGGCGAGATTGAGAAGGTTAGTGAGGTGAATAGGAGGTGTTGAGAGTAGCGATGGGCATGAGAGAGGAGGAGTTTGAAGGTCGTCATTAATATTGCATATATATATATGCTGTTTTTATGTCGTTGGCATGATAAAATTTTAACATGATAAATATAATTTATTATATTTTAAATTAAGATAAATAAATATCAAAATATTGGATATGAGATTCGAACCCATGCACTCTTGGTGCTTTGAGTTTTATATGATCTATTAGATTTTTATAATGGGGTAAATCTCAGTCTTGTTTTATCTTAAACCTTAAACACCATTATGATTTGCAATATAGACTAGGGTATTTCTCATGTCGTTGGCACGATAAAAGTTTAACATGATAAAATATCATTCTGATTTATAACTTGTCTAAACCTGATTAAGCCATCCTTCATACTTACATGCTTAATCACCACCATCAACGATTGAAGAAAAATAAATAAATATTAAAATGTTGGGTATGAAATCGAACTTATGCACTCTTATTGGGGATTAATTGAAGGTAATACATAAAAGCTAACTTTAAGTCTCAACCATTTAGATAAACGAATCTCAATCATTAGATGAAACTTATCTCTTGATACTTTAAGTTTTATATGATCTGTTAGATTAATATATTTGGATAAATCTCAACCGTTTTTTATCTCAAACCTCAAACACCATCCTGATTTGTAATATAGACTAGGACATTTCTCGTGCCAAAATTTTAAAATTTATCAAAACCTGACCACCCTTAAGTTTTCATCATTCGTACTTATATGCCTAATCGTCACCATCAATAATTGAAGAAAAATAAATAAACATCAAAATGTTGGGTATGGGAATCGAGCTCATGCATTCTTGGTGCTTTAAGTTATATGTGATTTATTCGATTCATATATTTGGTTAAATCTCAGTCGTCTTTTATCTCTCACCTCAAACATCATCATGTTTTGTATATATAAAGTAGGGTATTCCCCGTGTTGTTGACCCGGTCAAAGTTTAACATGATAAATAAAAATTATTCTACTTTAAATATCAAGGTAAACAAGTATCAAAATGTTGAGGATGAGAATTGTACTCATGCACTTTTGTTGTTTTAAATTCTATGTGATCTGTTCGATTCTTAAATTTGGATAAATCTCAACTGTCTTTTATCTCCAACCTCAAACACCATCTTGATTTGTAATATAGAGATTAGGGTATTATATGTGTCGTTGGCACGATAGAAGTTTAAAACTTGTCAAAATATGAGTTTTCATCTTTCATACTTACATCCATAATCACCACCATTAACAATTGAAGAAAAATAAATAAATATAAAAAATGTTGGGTATGAGAATCGAACCCGTGTACTCTTGGTGCTTTGAGTTCTATGTGATCCATTAGATTATTAAATTTGGATAAATCTCAACCGTCTTTTATCTCCAACTTCAAACACCATTCTGAATTGTAATATAGACTATGGAATTCCTCGTGCCGTTGATACAATAAAAGTTTAAAACTTATCAAAATATGATCAGCTTTTAATTTTCAACACCACCATTATCAACAATTGATATATATATATATATATGAGGTATGGGATCAAACCCATACACTCTTGGTTCTTTAAGTTCTATGTGATCCGTTATATTCATATATTTGGTTAAATCTAAGTTGTCTTTTATCTTTCACCCAAAACACCATCATATTTTGTATATATAATAAGGGTTTTTGCCCCTTTTGTGGTGGTGGTGGTGCAATGAGCTTGAAGGTGGTTGAACCCAAAAAAGTAGTATACTTTTATAACAAATCTTTCATTTTACTGTTACAGGAATAGTGAAATGTTTTGCATGTTTGTAAATGTTTCAAAATGCACTCGCCAATTCTTCAGATTACAAACAAAATAAATACTCAACAAATATAAAAATGGTATTTGTGTCCTTTCAATAAAAGCACTATTACATTTGTTTTACAGTTTTGCCCTCCAAAAATCAGACTACTTACAATCAAAACCATACCATTTCAAACATTAATTAATTTACATAAGCCTCTATCATAATTTATTTGAACCCCAAAGTTATCTATAAACTATAATAGACCTTTACAACTAATTTTTGAATATCTCATTTTGCCGTCCACATTTCATACATTTTACAATAATAATAAAAACCTCTCTCAAACATTGTTAAATTGTACCTAAGCCCATAGCATACCTTATTTGAAATCCCTAATTATCTATATCGTACTATAACCTTAAGTCCGTGAAATTTTGGTACTTCGATAATGCCTTATCCAAAGTAGAAAATTTTCTTCAAGTTCGATTCTAATTTGAATAAAAATAAATGATTTTAGGAAACTTGTATCTTATTAATGCACACTTGCAAGATTGGCCCATGTAATTTTTAATTAATATAATATTTTATCCCTTCTCGAATTTTATGAATTTTCAATTTAATAGATGAGTATTGTGTTTATTTTATAAATAATTTGAACATTCAAATAAATTATATTAAGGGTTTAAATACAACTAATCAATGTTTGAGAGAAGTTGATTTTGATAATAAAAAGTATGTAATGTTGAGGGCAAAATGAGAAATCCAAAATTTAGATATAAATGACCTATTAAAATCTATAGATAGTTGGAGGGCTTATTACATGCTTGGTTATATTAATCAATTTGAGAGGCTTGAAAACACGAGAGTTTTTTTTTTTTTTGCACTCAGTGGTAGGTTGAAAACCAAACCAACTTTTATCGGTTTCAAAAATTTTCAACTGAATCCGAACATTAAGAAAACCAAATTGATCATTTATATAAATCTCAAACCGAACCGACCGACTAAAATGTTACCACAATCGAATTGACAGATTAAATTAAACATATTATATTATTTTTACATATAATATATATTATTTATTATATATATTTGATCGGATTCGTTTTGTCGGTCAAAATCACATAAAAACCGAAAACCAATCCGACCCATATCGATTTCAAATTTTCTAAAACCAAAATCGAATTGATCGGTTCAGTCATTTTAGTTGATTTGTTGTTCTACCCTAGTGATAAGCACCTCCTTGATGCATATTAAATTGTTCTGAATTCAAAACCTCGTAAGAACTTTTGATTCTAATTAGAAGTAAAAACAAACATCCGGTCACCGTGGATCGCTTATTATTCATAACCAAAGTTTTGATCTAAACAGAAAACAAACGCCACCATGGTAACTTTTCAATCAACCTTGCATATATTATAATCAGAAAATGACTTTTAAGGCTTATTTATTCACAAAATAGACCATTTATATATCGTAATTGATGTAATTGCTAAGTTGTGCTTACTTTTGTACTTTTATGACTAACAATGAATTTTTATTAACCCAGGTTAACTTATAAAGTTATAGGACACATTCACCCTTCATAAACAAATAAAAAGCCTAATTTTACATTGTTATGACTAACAAATATTCATTTATTAATAAATTTTTTTATTTTTTATTTACATTAACCTCTCCCACCCCATGCCGTTGGTAGGTATTGTTATTAATGATTATAATTATGAGCAACCAATTATAAGTTTTCTATGACTGACAAGTTAATCAATTTTTTATGGTAAGGTTTGGTAAATTTTTCATAATGTAGTTAATGATGATCAGAAATTTAATTTTAATTATTTAATAAAATCAATTTGATTAACTTGTCATAAATTTGATTAGAAAAGTTACACGTACCCATGTCATACATTTCTTAATGATGATTATAAATTTTGTTTTAATTATCATTGCTTCTTATTCCATAATGTAGTTAATAAAATCAAATTTTAATTGGGCACGGATCTCGGGGAAAATCTAACGGTTCAAAATTAACAGTGCACACGTCTCGAGGTAAATCTAACTGTCCATATTTAATCGCACGCACCTCGAGGAAAATCTAGTGTTCAAATTTAATCATGCACGCATCCATTTCTTATTCATCCTCATCTGGTTCATAGCCCCGCAACCACTTCCCCCTTCATTATTCCTCCTCTTTCATCTTCCTCATTCCTCCTCCCGTGTCTTTCCTCATCTTTCTTTCTCTCTTCTGTTTTGATGGTGGCGGGGTTGTGAAACAGAGGATAAATAAAGGAGGAGGAAGAAGAAGTGGAATTTTTTTAGCCGTTGAATTCCTCGAGATGTGTGCACAATTAATTTTACACCGTTAGATATTCCTTGAGGTGTATGTTGGACCGTTAGATTTCCTCAAGATGCGTGCACGATTAAGTTTGGACCATTAAATTTTCTCGAGATGCGTGTACGATTAAATTTAGGCTAACAATTTTTCCTCGAGACGCATGCACGATTACATTTACATCGTCAGATTTCTTCGAGACGTGTGCAGGACTATTAGATTTGCATCGAGATACATGCACGATTAAATTTGGACTATTAGATATAACTCGAGATGCGTGTGCGTTTAAATATGGATCGTTAGATTTACCTTGAGATGAGTTGTTTTGAGATATAACTTTTTAAAATCAGATAGTTGGATCTTTATCGAGATAAGATTACAATTTCATTTGGTCCTTAGGATTTTTCTCGAGATGAGATGCTCGAGATACAAAATATTAAATTTCAGCCTGTGATTTATCAAGGGCATTTGGTCATTTAATTTGAAAATACACTATCAATGGACGACGATTGATAGTCAAGGGGGTAAGTGCAATTGTGAATAATGATGGGTATACATATCAATTAGCTATTTATTGTAGGGGGCCTATTAATTTTAAAAAGTAAAATAAAGAAATACTGAATATATGCATGAGAAACATGTATGGTCATACCAACATCATGATATTTACGCTACAAAGAAGTGTATGACTGTGTCAATGACACGGACAATACATTAGTCAATCATGATACGAACTAACAAGTATTGATGAATGGGTAGAAATCCCTTGACGAAATTCTATTAGCGAAATGCAAACTAATGAATTCAAGGAGGGAGGCCATGGTTTGCTTTGCGAGCTGTTTTAGTGTTGTTTCATTCATTGGATAAAAAAAAAAAAATCTGGATGCTCTAACATTTGGGGTTCACTGCATATCGGATAAAAAATGAATGCAACTTGGACTGATGAAAATTTTACCCAAGAGCTGCAAGCCAAAGCCCGTTCTAGCCGATCTTGTGTGATTGATGATGAGTGGATCATTGTCAAAAGTACTTAAATTTTTTTTTAGTAATTTATTCAACTAAAATAAGGAAAGCTAAGTACAATATGCACAACCTATTGACTATCTACTTACGTCACAATCGAAATAAACTGGGGCTATCAAGATTTTTGTTGAAGGGGCAGCAACGTGACGAATGTTAGTTAAATAATTAAAATTTTGGACATAATTTTTTATTTGAACAATACATATATAAATATACAAAACACCAATTAATAAATAAAACTTCATCTAATCTATTGGGGGAGTAATTTGATCCACTTATTTGGATTATTTGCGATTTGCCTCTATCAAAAGTATAACTAATTAGAGGTTATCCCATCATTAATCACTATTACAATCTCACCTAGTCTAGCAATTCACATGCATGAACTGTCAATAGGCTCACGTTGATTACCAAAATGTCTTTTAAATAATAACCCACACATGAACCTCGAAATACAAACATGTATCTTGAGGGAAAAATTAATGGATCCAAATTTTTATGTATCTCTAGAAAAATCTTATGAATAAAATACAAAACTAGACCACGAGATATGAATTCGTCTCGAGAAAATACTTATAAAATATTTCTTTTCATAGTATACAAGAGAGGTTGGGATTGCCGGTGGCTAGTGATGATGGTGGGAAAGAGAAATAAATCAAGCAAAAATGGAGGGAGAAGAAGAAAGGAGGAGACATAGCGATTATGAGTCTCACAGAGGAAAGATGCGAGATGGGTTGTCGGCATGACAGAGAATAGAGGAAGAGAGGAAGATTATTCATTAGAAAACTTTTCAATTTTTAATAGTAGCAGGTGCAGGTCCTTATCTGTGCTATGATGACAGGGAGATTAAGTGCACAGGTGAGACAACATTATCATGCTTAAGAAGATCTAAAAGTCCATTAAGAGTTTAGGTGAGATTTTTTGCTAGTTTCATATCACAAACTTAGTTGTTTATTCTCAAATAACAGAGTTTGATGGAAAAAATATCCTTAAGAAATCATAATTGCTCTGACTTCTAGGTTCTAAGCAAAATTTAACCCACGATTACAACAAAAATGACCCTTTTCAGACATTTTGATTATTTCGTAACAACAATATTTTGATTATTTCCTGATTTAGTATGGTGGTTATTGGACCCCAGGTATTGAAAAATAGCAAATTGATGGATTTGTTTATTAGGAGAAATATCCAATAATGGAGATTTGTCCCTCCTATGGTATTTATAAACAATATTATTTCGTGCAAAGCTGATCACATTTAAAAATCTAAAGATTAAACTCAAAAGCAATGCCGAGGGAGAGCGATATAAAACTCTTAATAGACGATTTCCCTGGATGGCTTTTAGAAGGAACTAGATCCGCATATAGTTCATCCATATAACTTTGGAATTTTACTTTGTAGGGTAACTTTTTTTTATTATATCATAATAAAATCAATTTTGATAGGAAATCAAGATTTTGCAACTAAGGTTTAAGATTCAAGATGATACAAAGTGATCTCAAAGTGAGTACATGTATTTTGAATTCCATCATGAGAGTTCATGCCAAGTCGCCATGATTGCAATATCTGATTCCCTATGACACTCACATTGTGGTAGAACTTAATGTGGTTGTCGTCACAAATAGTCACATATGAACTTATTCTCGTCACTGTGAAAACGATAACTGATGAGACATTAATCAGTCATACAATCACAACCAATTTTAACACGATAAAGGTTTCGGCATAGTACCAAGCGAATCCATACTTAAATTATTGTTCAGCTTGTAAGTTAGGCGCCCATGCCCAAGTAACCCATGCGGCACAGACCTTGGAGCATGACCTAGGACAATAAGGCTCGAATGAAAATCTTTGAGCTGCTGCATGCCTGATATTCATTTGCGTCCATCAACTTTTAACCCAATCAAACATTAGATCCTAAACAGCGCCAAGTGTCGAAAATACTCAGTCATACACATGTAAGATTTTGGGTGAGATCTCCTCCCTCTATCACACTCACGATAGCATGGACAAATGAAGAGTGAACCCTCACCATAAAAAATTAATGAAGAGAAGAAGAAATATCCACATACACATTGCTAATTTTATATAGTCTTCATTATTTCTTGTATTGTTAACTGACTTAAGCATTGAAGTATCTTCAGCTACCATATCGGTGATTTTTGGATTAGAGATGTTCCATTTGCATATTCAAGATCAACAATGATGGATTTGATTACACAGTCCTTGCGCCAGCCTTGAGTGCGACGGACTCCACTTATCACTAATGAGGAATATTTTGTCGCTCAAGCTTTGCCAGGGGAGAAAAATGATTGAACCATCTACCAACGGTCCAGATCTCTTCAAGTACTCAATTTCGACCGTTGGATCTGTCAATCGCAATTATAGGACGCACGTTATGCCAGCTCACGCAACATCAGAGTCTGCTATTGTTGGGTGAAGCCAATCACGTTTCCATGTCGTTGCCACGTCAGCGACAAAGACGCACATCCGTTCGGCCCCCTCTGCTCGTCGCGTTGTCTCTGCCTCGCGGACTTTTGTGGTTACGAAAATGCCCTTCAGCAATCAGTCTTTATTGGCAACATTTTAATACTCAACTTTTTTGATAAATTAAAAAATGATAAAATGAAAGACAAATATGCTGGGCATGGTAGAGAGGTGGGCGGGGCTTTGGGCCCCTTTTCATACAAGTTGCAATGGCAAACACGTGTAGTTGTTCCCTCTAAACAAAATATATCATCTTCATCAATTGTGTTGCGTGCGACAGTTTCCTATGCTTGTCAAGTTTATTTTATTTATTAAATTTTTTTTTCTTTCTATTTGTTTAAATGGTTAATTGCACTTTTTCTCCTGCCAATTAAGTTTTTTTCTCCCATTAATAATTATATTGCACTTTTCCCTTCAAACTAACAGTCAATGTGTTTTGACCGTCAAAATACGTGTTAGATAAAAAAATGTCTCTTTAATGATCTAAATGATGAGATTTAAAGTTGATGCAATTAAAATTGAGGTCTGAGATTCAAACTTCCACTAAGACGGGATAATCTGCCAACTTCTCCTTCACCACCACCGTCACCACCCAGAACTCTCACCTCTGCTTTTACTACTACATTTCCATGTTATTTCGTTGTAGATTAAATATTCAACATCAATAAGTGAAAAAGTTTTCAAGTTTTAAAGGCAAGCTTGAGTTGTAGTTCATCTTTATCATCTATTAGGTCAGTTTTGTTACAAGGGGGCAAGTTACATTCAAATTTATTTTAAAGAGTTAAGTTACTGCTAATTAACCACACCTAATTGTTTTTCTTGCAGATCCCATGGTGTCACAAACACAATTAAGCAAATGAATAAGAGGCTTGAAGTAGGTAAGTTTTTTAATTAGTACATGTACATTGGATGTTAAAGCACAATGTAAATTAATTTGATGTTCATTGAATATTCTTGCAACAAACTTTGATGTTCTTTCAACCATGTAAATTCATTTGATGTTTATTGGATGTTAATAATACACTGTAATCAAATGCCTTAACATCATTGAAAAAACATGATATAACACAATGCAATTCAATTGACACAACATTATTGCAATTCAATATCTGACATAACACTTTCAAGCATCAATACGCAACCTAACATAACAATTTCAAGCTTCGATAAACAATCTGACATAACACTTTCAATATCCTGAATTTACAAGCATTAAATAACATTCAGTACCTAACAACCTGAAGTGCAAAAACCTGAATTTACAATCATTCAGTACCTAACAACCTGAAGTGTACCATATCAACAAGCATTCAATACCATACCATACCATACCATACCATACCTAAATAGACATAAACATAACATCCATTCACACTCACTTCCAAATGACAATTGTAGGTCATTCATTCAACATTCACTTCCAAAAGCTCTGTATGGTACACACATTTACACTTGACCAAATTTATAGAAGAACAAGTTGCATGTCATACATTCATACACATGATACACACACTTACACTTACAGAAAACACCATTACTTGACAAAATTCCTGATAAAATTCTTTGTGATACACATACTTACACTTCCATGGCTGAGAAAAATAAGTAAAAATGAGCAAATAAAACCCAAAAAAATGAGACCAACTTCTGAAGCCATGGAAAACCCACACCCCTCACTTATCTATTCACAAATTTGCAGATGGGTATATAACATAAAAGAATCTGAGGGAAGGATGGGTTTGTGAAAACCAAACTGTAAAATCAGCCTTCAATGGCAGCTTTAACATCTCCCCCTTCCTTCACTCCATTATCTATTCGAACCAAGTCTCCCCCAAAAGCTTATATTTTCTTCATCATCGTCCAAATTCATCAAACCCCATATCGTCTTCAAGCCTCCAGACGAGTCTCCAGTTACTCTCAGGTACTATCTCTCCCTCTTTCTTACCTTTCATTATCCATTAACAAAACCCATAAATCTTCAATGGGGTTCATCAACTTGAGCTGAATTTTGAGCAGGATGGATATCTCAAGCCCGATTCACGCAATTTGGGCAAATGGGGTATTGGGAGTTTCATGGATGGTGGACGATGAAGTTGAGCATTGAAGCTTGGATCTCTTATGCGGTTGGTGTGATGATATTCCAGGCACTGCTGCAGCGGAGGCGGATGAGTGGAAGCAATTGACGAAGTGGTGCGAGCTGCTGGTGGTTGTGATGGGAGTGGAGTGGTGGCTTTATAGGAGAAAGAGCTGGAAAAAAAGAAGAGGGATTACGAAGGATAATAATGGGGGTTTGGTCAGAGACATATAGGGGGAGGCGAAGTCCATAAGAGCGGAGCCAGTGAGGTGGTGGTAGTCGGAGTGAGCGACGACAAGGTGGTGACATGTGTAGATTGCTTCCTTCATAAGGCGACGCCGCTCCTTGCAACCCCTCACTGTGTCCTCTACACCTAAATCTAAACCCATAGATAGTGAAAACATAGGGAGAGAGGAAAAACGAACAAAGATAATGAAAATGGAGGGAGTTTTCCCTCCACTGTTCGTCTCTTCAATGGAGGGAGTAATTTCTAGCCGTCCACGTGCCAGGTTCGGGTAACAAACGGTTGAGATTGACATGCTATCACATCAAGCGTGATAAGCACGTGAATGACATTTTCATCATGCAAATTAGGAAGAATGGTGGCATGTGAGGTGTTTGACAGTCAATGCATGTTGAACTATAGGGGGGAAGTGCAATATGAATGTTAATTTGAGGAAAAACTGAATTGGCTATATATTTTAGGGGGAAAAGTGCAATTAACCCTTGTTTAAAAGGCTTTATGTATACGATTAGGGCAATAGGGGGTTATGGAGAAGATAATGGTGTTTAATATATTATTAACATATATATTATCCATAGTGTTGATTGTGCAGCTCAAATTGTATTACAAACTTTCTTTGCACTAGGGTTGAAAATCGAACCGGTTCAGTTTTTCACCTAAACCGTGAACCGAACCGACCATTAACAAAATCGATCCGAAATCGAATCGATTCTAATTTATGCAAACCGTAATCGAACCGAATCGACTAAAATCGAAATAAAACCGAATCGACTAACTATTTTAAACATATTATATTATTTATATATAAAACATATATTATTTATTATATATATTTGGTCGGTTAAAATCACATAAAAACTGAAAACCGAATCAACCACTTTCGTTTTGAATTTTTTTAAATCGAAACTGATCTAAACCGAATTTAAACCGAACAAATTGGTTCACTTTTCATCGATTCGGTTGGTTTTTTGTTCAACCCTACTTTGCACTTTCATTTTAATTGGTTTTTATTTTATTATTATTTTTTTTAATTTTAATGTTATGTCACAAGGTAGTAGCAAAATCCCATGTCAAGATATGTAGGTGTGATGTCAATATATTCAAGCTACTAAGAAATTACATATACCATTACTTCCAAATGCATGAGTATAGTGACATTATAAACCTATCACGTTTAAGGCTGAGCTCTCTAACTAGCAATGTCAACATCATAACCAACTTTCAACCCTCGTGGTACTTGAGATAAAACAATGCATAATGTAAAAGTTTATGACGGTTACATAAAGTCGGGTGCTTGTTGAGCAAAAAATAGCTATTGAAATTTGAATTCATTACCGTCACATATCTTCATTATAAAATTTTACAAAACTCTCTTACATTATTTTGCAAAACTTTCATCATCTCATCTTGCTCAAATTCTACTCCCAACTCTTTCATAAACATCCCAAGCATAATCACCTCCACAACTACCGTCATCGCCACCACTATGACTACCATACCATAACTATCACAACCACAACTGCAACTGCCACCACCACCATAACATAATCAATACAACAAGAGCACTACTACAGTGCCTGGTGGAATGCCTGGTGTTGTGCCTGATGGCCACCAGTCACCATCTATCTGTCACGAGATATGAAATAATTCACATCTCGAGGCAGATGGACGGTGATTGGTGGCCACCAGGCACCCTAGATTTTTCCATACAACAAACACCACCTTTGCTACTACCACCATAAGTGTTGTCACCACCACCACTATAACAAAATCATCACAACCACCATCACCATCACCGCCATGATCACCACTACCATAACTTATTCACCACAAGCACCCCCAACTTCACTAGTACCACCATAATCGGCCTTGGTGCCACCACCACCACTACCACCACCACTATAACATAATCACCACCACCACCACCCCCGCCCCCGCTACAACTACCATTACCACAACCATGACCACCATCACCCTCACTATCACCGAACAACCATAGCATAATCATCACCCCACCATTAAATTAAAATTAAATTTTTTTGAAATATGGTTTATAGGAGAAGAAGAAAACTAAATAGACAGTGGCATTTTGGTAAATGAAGGTTGTAAATTACCCCATTTGAACAGCATTCCCTCATTTATCTCTGCTGCTGGGAGAGCTAGACGAGACGGTTTCTTGTCAACCAGAGAGTAGAAACTGCACAAGCAACAACTAGGGTTCCTGCTACTTAAACTCTCCAACTCTCCAGTAATAAACCATAAACCAATCTCTCCCTTCACTCTTTTTCAATACACGATCGTCACTCCAACTTGACAATATCTCACTCTTCAAATCCAATCTATGGAAGCTACTGCATTTCTTGCTTCTTTCTCCAAAAAATCGAAGCGCCTCGCTCTCAGATTCGCTCTGTAGTTTCAGTTTCGGCGGTAAGATTTTTGGTTTCGTTCTCTACTTATCGATCTGTGAGTAACAAGTAGTATTTCATCAACATTTGATCACGATGTAGTTTAGTTTGGTGGTCATCTTGTGTTCTTGTTGATTGTGATGTTTGAGTGAATGTTCTGAAGAGATGTTAGGATTTGATCTTTTTTTTTTTTTTTTTAATGAATTTGACTTTTGGTTGATTACTTGATTTAAATATATTGCAAGACAAATGTGTATGTAGGTAGATATTAGGTGAACAGTATCTGATTGTCGAAGCTTGTTTATAAAATTGAGTATAGGGTTTTCGGGTATAGGTTCAGCTTTAATGATCAGAGCCTCACTAGATAGTAGTGTCAGTTACATGAGTGGTATTTTGAGGTAATTAGGAAGATGATCTTGTATCTTTAGTTTTTGCAGAATTTTGTTTGTAGGTAGGGAGTTTGGTTGCAACGATGGATTTGGAGAACGGAAGTAGTGTTGTTGAGAAAAATCTTCCAATTGAAGGGTCTACTCAGGTTTTAGATAAGGAGGATGAGAAAGTTGACAATGGGATGGAGACTCCGCAGGACATCAGCAATTCTGAGTATGTCAATCCTTCTGGAGTCGAAGTGGTGGAAGAGGTCAATGTTGGCGAGGTTAAAAGCCCGAATATTTCTAAGGTATGTTATGCATTATAGTTTCTTATGTTTCTTTGTTCAATTCTATTGGATGGATGGTTTGACTGACATTTGTGGAGCAAAACCAATTGTTTGTAGAAAGTGGGGGCTGTTCGTGGCAATGGTTTGAAGAATGATGAGATCCCAAAGAACCAAAAGGCCAGTAAGAAAGGTTCGTCAGCGAATTCTTCAAACAAGAAACCAAGCATTTCTCAGAGTATTTCATTTCCAGCTCGTGGAAGTGTTGCCAGTGCTTTGAAGAAGAGCATCGATGCCAAGCCAGTGAAAATGGAGAACAAAGTAAATACTTCAGATAGTAAGGCTTCAGTATATTCCCGTCTGAGTAATCCCAGTAGGAGAGCATCCACTGGAGTGAGTTCAATTGATGCGAAATCAAGCGGGGTTGGGATTCCTTCCAAGCAGATTACTCCAGTATCTGGGCCTAATGTTAAACGATCCATGGTAAGGTTAAATGTTTCATCCATCATCTTTCCTTTGAACTATTTATCTCCTTATTTTCTATCCTCTCTCATGTATTCATTTTTACTTGCTTGAAATCAGTCTGGAAAATCTGGCGCTGGCAATGCAACTGTTGATGGCTCAACATCAAAAGAAACACCGTGAGTCTTTGTTGTCTATATTGATAAATTAATGGGTTCCCTGAGCCCATAACTGGTTGATTCTTTATCTATACTTCGACCACGAAGATGCCATTCATTCACAGTTTTTTCTGCCATAGAATGAAAATTCTCAGTGTAGCCAATTTGAACTGATAAGATTCTAAATGCAGGTCACAAGATGAAACTTCAAATCTGATAAGGCAATCTTTGCCAGCTAAAATTGATGAAGATGCCCGCTCTGCCACCTCGTACATTCTTACTTTGTTCTTTGTTTTTTTTTTTTCTGTTTTTTTTATACCTTCCAATACTCTATTTTTTGGGCAAGCTAATATGATCAATGCCATTATCAGAAGTACCACTCCTCGTGGGTCAAGGAGGAGCAGTGGCTCAGGATTTGCCTTCATGTTGGATGAGCGTGCAGAAAAACGAAAGGAGGTCTGATTACCTTAAGCTTTCAGTATTTTGTTTAAGACTGCCTTCCAGATAAATGGAAGATTTGATTTTGATTCTGGTTTCCTGTGCCAGTTCTTTTCAAAATTAGAAGAGAAGATTCATGCAAAGGAAATGGAGAAAAATAACTTGCAGGCAAAATCGAAGGTGCGAAAAGATCATGTTTTAGACCTTCCATTTATAAAAAATTGTCATATGTTAGTAGCATCTTTACTCGAGTTTTTATTTTCTTTATGTGCAGGAGAATCAGGAAGCAGATATCAAACTTTTGAGGAAAAGCTTGACATTTAAAGCTTCACCCATGCCCAGCTTTTACAAAGAACCTCCTCCCCTTAAGGTTGAACTGAAGAAGGTATGTACTCTTGACTTAATTTTTTGATGGACTCATTTGTGATAAATACCTTTTGTTGCTTTGAAGATTGAAGGTTATCATATTGACTATATAATTTTTACTTGATGCATCACCTCGTGCATCATGTTGTGAGTATGTCGGTCAACACTCTTTGTTAATATTTATCTTTTTGGGTACTTAAATGGAATTTCATTGGGAGTGTCTTGAGGAATGTTATATTATAACACATTTGCATATGCTTATCTGTGCATGGCAGAATGTTGAGTTTTCTAATACTTAGAGATACCTGGTCTACTTCTCGGTCAGCTGCACAGGTACACAACGACCAATTTACACATTTTAGAGAGATTTTGATTGTAATACGTTTAAGTGAGACTACTAAATTATGTTTTCAAGATCAATTCAACATTCTCACTTTTGGGGCCTTATCGTAATGTGTATCATAATCAGAAACATGAAAGAAGCATCTTCATTTGGCCCAACTCGATGAATTTAGTAGATCTTTTTAGGAGGTCCCAGTGACTAGGTCGGACCTATCCAGTTTTTATTGTGAGTTGGTCAGTTGTTCACAAACCAACTGTACCTACCATTCCTGTTTTGGAGTCAATACCCAAATACCATTCATCCAACATATAAATAATCCGAAAAATGCAACATAAACAAAGACAGGAACACGTTTCCTACTCTTAACAGCCAAAGCGCTTTTATTCTGAATTCTTGATCTACCTAGAAATCTTGAATCTTGAATCTTGATAGGTGGTGAATGATGTAGATTATATAATCTATAAATGAGTATATGGATACTGGATTGTATCAAAATACCTTTACTTGTTCATCTGCCAATCTGCAATCACAAGCATAAATTAGTATGAGTAGGAAATATTTGAAATCAATGTAAATGATACAGTTCGAAGCAAGGGTGATGATTTTGCCAAGGCTTGTTTTGTGGAATGGGCAAATTTTGAGTCATTTTAAAACTACAAATTGAAGGGGTGTTGTATTGAAGTAATTTTCAATAGTTGTGGTCAAGAGTCATGTAGATTTGTACTAATGTTGAAAAGTTGTAGATAGCACAATTGAACGAGTTGCAGAGTGATTAGTTCATTAGAAATTCAGTAGTCAGTTGTAAGTGAGGTTGTCATGGACTGTGCTGTATTGTGAGTCATCATTATTTATGAAGTTGTTAGAAACTAGAAAGTCAATAGAGTATCTATAGTTTGCATGCGACCCAATCAAGTACTAATCGTAACAGTTGAAAGAAGTTTTTGTTTCTCCTGGGGATATGTCCTCATAGCTATATGCTACTCCCACCATATACTTTATATTATATTTTTTTCAGCCAATTTTTTTTTAGAGTTTAGGTTTTATAGTTGAATGTAGTTCACCTTGCGCAAAGTTAGTAATCTATTCATAATTATTTTTTTAGACGATGAATCACCAATTCTATTGGTAGTTGGCCAGATCAGTTAATGTATTTAGCAAAAATTTTGAAAGGTCACTAAACTGGGGGAGTACTTCACATGTTAAACAGTGACATACAACCATGGGCAGAGCAACTATGGAGACAAAGGGGGCAATTCCTTCCCCTTCTTCTCAAATTTGAAAATGAGTGGGTCCACTTGGTTAATATTACTGATTGCCCTCTAAAATTTATGCATTTCTTCTTTCACCCCCATTTTGCCCCCGTCACATTTTCGTAAATGGTTGGTCCATTACTCTACCAATTCACATAATAATTAGTTTCCATGAGAATTCTGGCTTTGCCCTTGCATACAACGTAGGTGTTCAAATTTTTTATCGTCCGATCCAGATCAAGAAAATGTTAATTTCTTTATATTATGAAGACATGTTTAAAACATTGTAAGCATAGTTGTTAAAACGTTTATCGAATCGTATATCAGAAACCCAAATTTAAGTTACATATATTGTAAAGTATATGAATGTATATTTAAGCATATAAAAGACTAAACATGACATATTTAAGCAAATAGGTTTAAAAAAATAAAAATTAAAAACTCTTTCGTTCATTAGTATTTGTGTAACGCATGCAAATAACTATCAATAATTTAATATCAAATTTACATGTATCCATCATTCATGTTTATTAAAAATGAAAGCCCATATCACTCTGTATCGTCTTGTGTGGAGAGAGATATGAAGATTCGGTGAGGCCTTTCTCTAAATGTGATACATGATATCTTCCTTTAGGAACTTGGGGTTCAGAACAGAGTCCCAACACGGGAATCGAGCTGCCAGTCAGCTTGCAGGGTTCAGGATAAGGAATAAGTCAAGGTCAAAAGTGGAAAAAAAAGAACTATTTTTTTGAACTTTAAAAAATGGTCCCAGTAGACGGTACCCTTCATGCACTGGTTGGTACACCCCAGATGATGCAAAACCGCTTAATGGGTCCGGGTATGTACCGGTTGGTGTCTGGTACAGTATATATAGGCCTGTATATTGACTAGCACACCCGATATTAACAATTATGATTGCAAGTTCTCTTTGGTTCTATCTATCTGTGGTTATAGCTAATTAGCTATAATGAATATTATCTTATTTGAAGTGCCACTAGAAGGATTGAAACTACCAATTTGCTTGACATTTTCACTTTCTCCCATTTTGCCTTGTAATGTTTTTTGTAGTATACGATTCAATGCTAATTTCCTTGTGGTTGTTGCTGGGTGAATATGTTGTTTCTCCCACAAGTATATCCGTTAAAAAATTTCATGTATTTGGCTTGCTAATGTTCGCTGATACTTGGTTGTGTCTGTTATTATTAACTCTGGTTATTCAATAACCTTACATCTCATGTACATCAATATTTTTCATGCATGGCCTTCATTTATTTTCATCAATTTTCAGATACTTCCTTGTGTTCTGTAATGTACCACAGTTGTACATCATCTTTGGTACCCATCCATTTGACACTTCGTAGGGAGCCTGTGTGAAATGGGTAGAAAGATGATGTTGTTGTGGCGATCCCTTTTCTATATGGTGGTCATCTTCTCGAAACTTCAAATTATTGTTCGTCTCTAACAACGCTAAATGTGGATTGTGATGACACCTTTTGGGTGGTCCTTTTCTCTGAAATTTTATTGCATCACTTGATGCCTCTAAACGTCGGAGCAGGCTGATTATTTGTGCAAATGGTCTTCTTGGTTGAGACAGTCATCCTCGCAAATAATGAGCTCTTTCAGACATTTTTCATGTGGATCTCATATTTATGAGTATCATTGTCTGATCAACGTGATTAGGAGTATAGATGTGTATGCATATATTTTTTGTATATAGTTACCATAACTTCTCTTTGTTGAATTTACAGATACTACTACCAGAGCAATATCACCAAAGCTAGGAAGACACAAGGGTACCACTGGTGTGTCAAATAGTTCTACACATGGGGATGGGTCATCAGATGCGGACTTGAACAAGACAAATGGAGCCCAACCGAACCGCAATGGAGATGCTGTTGCTTCAAAAAAGCCAATTTGCAAATCACTCACAAAGCTTCCTTCTCAGAAATCAGCAACCACCAAGATTGAAGCAAGAGCTCTACACTCAAAACCTAAGGCAAGTGATGCTTTACAAGATGAGAAAGTACGGGTACCAGAAACTGAGACCCCTAGCAAACTCGTTGAGGATGCCTCTATTGATACCAAAGCTACGACTGAGTTAGAGACTGAGAAAGAGCCCCTTGAGAACGCCGAAACAAGTGTTAAGTTATCCATTCCTGTGATCACTCCCAATGAAGGCACCATTCAAGTTTAAAGGTGCCATTTCCTTTTTGTTTATACATTGTGCAGGTTGGAACTTCCAATATGACTGTGAATAGTAATTACGGATTGGTATGTTGTTCTGCTGCAGCTTGACTGATTACAAATACATTGTCAAAAGTGAATATAAACCTTGTTTTTTTCATTCAAAGTGTGTTCAGTAAGAAGTCAGGTCAGTTTACAACTGTGTATCTTAAAGTTGATATAGAGTTATGGTAATGTACCGTGTTAGTATATAGTACTGTTTGTATTTCAATATTTTTAAACTGTTAAAAGATGCCTTGTTTCCATTTCTTATTGCAACTTGATTGTTGGAAAGGGGAAATAGTTGGTTATCCTATTCTACTTTGACGAAATAATAATTGGTTTAGATTGTGGTTCAGAGGATTGTGGCACAATCACGACTTCATAGTATTTTCTTGCAACCCCAACTAATTTCTTATTATATTGACATTTCTTCTTAGCTAATACTTGAACTCTTAAAATTGTTGGATGCTTGACTTGCATAGTAATATTAGTCATTCGTTTGGCCTCCAAAGCCTATAAAATATGGGACCTGATTCACTGGTATAAATCAAAACATCTGAAAACATTCTTTCTCCTTCAAAGTCATAAGATGATGACCAAAACCCTCGTGTCTCCAGCAAAAAAAAAAAACCAATTTAGTAGTTGAAATTCTAATTCTTCAAAAACATTCCAATGCTTAACTGCACTATAATTGAAATTGAGTGTTGCGTAAAAAAGCTATTTACCTAGGCAACAAGAGTGCAAATTCTACTGATCAACTAAAGTTTAACGGTAAAAAATATAAGTTTACCTAATCTATTTGTAGGTGTTTTTGTTGCTCTAACAAACAAGGGAGAATGTTAAATTCGCACTTGCGATTAAAAAATTATACAAAAAGGAACCAAATTTTTTTTATTACAATTTGGTACTTTTACACATGCAATTCGGGCACGTGAGGTGCACATGCCACCCTAAAACTCTGATTTGACGTCCGGAGATGGTGGCTCGAGGTGGCTTGCTGCGCCAACCTAACCTCATAAGAGGTCAAGGTGGTGGTGACCAAAGGTGGTGAGTTGAATCATGAAGAAAAATGGCCAAATCTAGGGTTTGGCGTGCTAGTTGTAGTCGGAGATGGTGGCTAGAAGTAGCCGGAGGTACCCCGCTAGTGTTACGAGGGTTGTTTGTGGTGGTGGTCGTCGGTGGTTTGCCAAAGTGGCTGAATCATGAAGGAGAGAGAAAGAATATACGAAAAGGGGAAAAAAAAAATCAAGTGGTAGGGTATTTTCAAAATTTTAAAAAATGGTTATGAAAGTGTAAATAATATATATATATATATATATATATATATATATATATATATATATATATATATATTTTTTTTTTTTTTTTTTTTTTTTGGTACTAATCAAAATAGAGAAAATATTATTAGGTATTATTCTGTATTTTTCTAAACAAGTAACAACGACGCGCGCGTGGGATGTGAAGTGGTAACTGCTGTCACTAAAAAAAATATTCTGGTAAACGTCGTGGTATCCGCCGTCCTATCTTTTCCATCTCAAATGTCGTCGAAACCCTAACTTTCTTCCCAAATCAATCAACAACAACACGTGTTTCCTCGACTTCAATCTTTCCTTCATTATATCTCGGGTTTTCTGAATCTTTCAGGATTCAGTTAGCGGGAAAAAGCTCGAATTTTTCAACTATCCATGTTGCAAAGTCGTGATATCTCTGGCATTCTCTTGTTTCAATTCAGAAGCTGATCAGAAATTTATGGGGTATTTGAGGAGCTGTTAGTTGAACCTGCCATGGTGAGTTAAGAGTTTCATGATGGGGTTCTCTTGTTTTACTAATTGATGTCCACTAATGTGTTGATTTGGTCATGAATTGCAGCTGGAAATTGAGAAACTGCTTGAGAAGTATTTTCGAGGAGCGGAATAGGAGTGTATCAAAGCCTTGGGGGATCAGCACACTTGATAACCCAACTAGAATTTTAATTCAGCTTCCTCAAAAAGCAGAGGAAAATGTAAGATTTTCAGCTTTCATTCTGTTTTGTGAAATAAAAATGCTTTCTTGTTCTAGTAATTGAAATAGTAAAGCATAAAGTTCATTTTATTTACTTGTTATTAGTGTACCACCCGTGTAGGTCACTAAATTACCAAAAATGAAAACAAATTATTGATTAATTATATATTTTTTATTTTTATCGATCTATTATTATTATTTATTTATACGCATCATCTTTATATTATACTACTTTCACCTTCTCTTTGTTGGGGATTAGCTCCCCGTCAATTTTATTGTTCTAATTACCCCAGCTCAAGAAAACATGTTATTTTTAGAGGATAAAAAATGCTTACTTTAATTTAATAAGATAATCAAACTAATTTATTTTATTACTATTGGATCACTGTCTTCATTGGGCCTAATTTATAAGCTTGTAGGTCCAAAATTTTGCTCATATGTAAAATTAGGTTAAACTGCCTTTATAAGAGAAAAAAATGGGGCATTATTGGGATTCAACAAATGGGGATGGGCATGTTTTCATAATTTGGCGAATGGGGTGTGCAAGAACATTTTCGTGATTTGGCGAATGGGAAGGGGCATGTTTTCATAATTTGGCGAATGGGATAGGGCAAGAGCATTTTCAGGATTGAGTTAATTTCATAGTTTGGGTTGTGAATTGTGTTAGTTGGCGAGGGAAACATGAGAATCTTTACATCTAATATTTATACACAAAATAAAAAAGTAATATAATTATTTATTTATTAGATACTTGAACTATATATAAAATTATTTATTATTTTAATTTTTGTTAAAGTGTAAGTGGGGTAAATAATAGGGTGAGGATGTGAACATGGTGGAAATCCAAATGAGGGAGGGACCCACAATCCTAGTCATGCTTTTGTCTTCTTTGAATGGAATTGGAGAATTATTAAAATTATAAGGGGCATTTTGGGAATAAAAATACAACCTGACTGCCATGCTTCACTGAAGCTTTTGTGAATTTTCGTTAGAGAAGAGATTATGACTTGGTTGAATATTTGAGGTGAAAAACATGAGAGTCACTGGACATCAGGATGGACAAAATGTGGCCAACATTCAGGGAAATGAGAAACAGGAACATGAAATGCAGAGAAATCAAACTAATAATGTTGATGACGAAGTAGCGGGAAGTTGAGAATTGGGTCAAGACGGGTTGTTCAGAATAGGGAAGAAAGTAATGACAATAATTGATGAAGTAGCGGGAAAATTTTATCTTAGCGGGTCGGAGGGGAAAACAGGGAAGAGGTTCAACAGGATTAGATGGTGGCGAAATTTGGGTGGTTGGAATCACGGGTTAGTGAATAGTAATGAATTGGAAGATCACTCAGAGAGAGGGACCATGTGCTTTAGGAAGTCTGATAAAATTAAAATTGCAAAGAAACTTAAATTGCAAATAAACGATAACTGAAATAAATGATAACTGAAGATAAAGCAGAAATCCAAAGAAATAAATCTATGATAAAAACGAATAAACAAAATAAATTATTTTCTTCAGTCAACCAAAACAACCTACGCCCTGACCTAACTTCTCTAGCAATCAAACATAACCCTAAACCTAATTGGAAATCAATGCCCTAACTATTATCGCTATTACTAAATAGACCCAATTACAATAATATTAGAACTAATACTTCTAAAAGAACCCGCTTACATCAAAGTCATAGAGGGTGATCTTTGAAGTGAAATATTCATCTCGTTGTTTTGTGTCCTCCAAAACTCATGATCTTGAATCATCTAATGTTGTGCATGTTTATGGGAATATGGAATTTGTGTGTGATACCAATCTGAGGATGCACATTGACCTCTAGCCACTTCCGATTTTGTATGGAAGGCTTGTTCTTCTTATTTTTTTTTAAAAATATTTATTTATTGTTTGTTTTGTGCAGCACTGCCTTTTTGACTGAGGTTGGTTTGTATGATACGATCTGTCAATCAAATTCCAGAAAAGTACCTCAATAGAAAAGATCAAGAAAGGGTATGCTGAAAGTATGTTTTCTTGGCTTTCGTTGCTTGTTTGTTGAATTAGTGAACTGTATGGTATTATATTGAAAATGCAGTGAGGTTTCGTTATTATACAAGAGGCTGCTTATGAAATAGAATTTCCAGGAAATTCTTATATGGTTAACAATATCAGTCCCCTCCAGAATAAACTCACCAAACAAAACATCTGTACCAGACAAACGCCTAACAACCCTCTAAACTTCATTGCACACTTGTCACATTCCATCAATCCTTCAAACATGACCTTGTCTTGTTCATTTATTTGATTTGATAAGTTGCATAGATGCAGTCCAGCTAATTTTAAATGTGTTGAACAATTGAAAACAGCTTGTGGGCAGTGTCAACTTGTGGGCAGTGTCAAAATAAGCATATTGAGCAATGGGCGAAGAAGAAAATCTTTTTTTTAGGCTAACTTATTTATTTAAAGTAGAAAAAAAAAATGATGGAACTACTTGTCATGTTATTAGTCAAGCGTAAATAGAAAGTTTTGTGTTCCAAATCCTTTTTTGTGCTTTAAGCAAGACTCGGGAGGCTTATAGAAATTCAATACAAGGGAGGTTTTGAGTGTGATCCCTTTAAAGAGTAAAGGTACAATAAGTACAACTCCAAGAAAAGAGTCATTTGCAGCTAAAGTTTCTAAATGTGAATTATGTGAAGGAGATACGGTAGCTTCTGTAAGAATGAAGGAAAGATTGTATCAGTGATCAACTAAATCGTGTAATGATCAACTAAATCGTGTAATAGAACATAATCGGATTGAATTTTAGAGCAAGGAGTTAGACTTATAGTCAAGTGCAATTGAAGATTCTGATGTAAACCTAGTCTAATCGCTTCAAAATCAGAATTATTTGGCATAAGAAAGCATGGCACTCAGTTACAAAATGGATATTTTTGAATTCAGAAGTTGGGGTGGATTGATCACCCTTAATAACCACAAATAAATGAGGATGGATGGATTCATGATTATGTGGGAGTAAACGGGGAAAGAATGGCCTGTAGTGAAGTTTTGGAGAATTAGCTTCTTTAATTCGCAATGTTTATGGGCTTGACTCCTTGCTAGAGATGCAATTTTAAAGAGAGGAGATGTGACACCTTTGAGGAATCGTGCAATTACCTTTGCTCCCCTGCTAGATGGCTTCAAGGTTGTGGAAATTCTTTATAGCGAAGTTTGGGTTCTCATGGGTGGCGTCAGGTTCCATCATGGAGGTGAGGTGGTCTTGGAGGGGTTGTCTCAATCTCTCAAGTGTCAGGAAGCTTTCTTGGATTCTTTTCTCCTATGCTATTTGTTCGATTTCATGGCAGGAGCTTACCATAGAATCTTCAAAGGGTGTATGGGAGGTTACAAAGTTTGTATGCTTAATTTTTGTATGGTATTGGCCTCGGTGAGGAAGGATCTTTTAGGCATAGCTGTTGAAATATTGTGGGCTCAATGGGACTTACTTCTTCACCCTAATAATTCTTTTAGTGTGTGGTGTTATTTGTGTGCTCATATTGCATGAAATTTGTTTGACCTTTGAAAAAGGGTCTATTGTGCCACAAAATGGAGCACCATGACAGATGATGCAAATAGATTTGTAGATGGTACATTGGAGGCCATAAAAAATCCTTGAGATACCCTTAGAAGTTTTTGGTTTAGCAACTCCGCCCCCCTCCCCCCCGCGTCCTCTTTCCTTTGCAGTCTTGGAACTTGAGGAGTTGAGAATACTCCACAATGAATGGCTCAACTATACTTGCTTTCACACACACAAACGAAATAAATGACAATTATTAAATAAAATAAAAATGGTTTAACTAGAGAGTGTGATCTCAGTGCTGTATTCATGATTTCATGTAGTGCTAGATTTCTTGAGGGTATTTATGAGGATTAGGAATGTGTATCATGGGAACAATCGAAGATCATACTAGGAGTACTGATTGGGTTGCTTCCAGTCAATACTGTCAGGACAGAATGAGAAAGACTGTTGGAAGTGGCTGGTTTATGTGGGCCTAGTAACAGAGACTACAATGAACTATTTTGGGGAAGCTAGATGTTGTGGGTGTATGTTGTTTGTGGGGGGGGGGGGGGGGGGGGGGGGGGCGGTGTGGTGGAGGTTGGGGCTGTGAACATGTATACGAGGTAATTTCAACTTTTAAAAGTGTTCTACAGTTTTTGCATGTCATAGAATCATTTCATTAACAAGGCTTATTGACGACTTGGTAAGCAATTAAGAAATAGATGATTATTTGTGCAAGCACTGTGCAGGATATAAATACAAGTAGAAAGAAAGAGTTGTTTATGCTTAATTGAAACAACAAACCTAGTATGCTTTATGTTTTTCTTGACTGGTAGAATAGTTCATGAATTTTCATAAAAGCTATTCAAAGTTTATTAATCTTACATTTTTATTTTAGGTTTTTCTTCTGTACCGACAAATACAGTGCCAAGTGAAAGACAGATGACTGCAGTAAGAGATGTCTCAATATTTCTTTTTCCTAGCTGGAATGTTAGCATTCTTATCTAACTCTGGTTTAATATGAAATCTGAGAAAGAACCTACGAGATTGATGCCACAAATTGAACCTGAAGTAGATGAAACTAATAGTGAAGATATAGCACAACCTACTAGCGGTGGTGTCGCAAATCAAGATAGGGACCTAAGCATTGTAATGGATGCTAATGCAAACCAACCTGAGATAATGCAAGAGTTACGAAGCAATAGTGAAAGAGAAGATGGTACATTACAAGAATGGGATGAGCCTGTTCAATACACAAGATTATCTGGTGAGAGGAAACGCAAAAGAGGCAAAACAGTGGCAAGAGGAAGTATTGTAAGGCTTCGTGTTGAATTCAATGAAAGAGGACAGCCTATAAGATCAAATTCTGTTGCATATAGCACATATTTGGGAGTTGTAGGCAGAGAGGTTACTCCAATATCGTTTAAAGATTGGCGCGAAGTGCCCCAGGACCTAAAAGAGAGGATGTGGACCATGGTGAAGGTGACTTCACTCTTCATTTGCCTCAACAATGATAAAAGTATATAACTTAGATGGTTGCTAAGTTCAGTATTTCCTTATGGCAGCAAAACTTTATAGTACCAGAATATGCTAAGAAGATATCACTTATGACAATTGGAAAGAATTGGCGTGAGTACAAAGCACGATTGCGAACGTCTTACTATGACATTCATGACAACGATGAAGACAGAATTGCTAATTGTCCAGACGATGTTGAACTTGAGGAATGGAAAATATTTGTTGCAAGCATATCATCTCCTGATTATGTGGTAAAGATATTGTACTGTTTTCACCTGTACCATTTGGCATGACTGAAAACTGTTACTAATCTGTATTTTGTTGCAGGAGAAGAGGGAAAAATGAAGGAAGTTAGAAAACATCACAAAGCACCTCAGACATCTAGTCGTAAAGGTTTTGCTCGGTTGGAGGACGAAATGGTAATTTTTATTTTATTTTATGATAATTAACATTAGTAAAGATTTATAGTTACTGTTATGTCTCATTCTTTGTTATGCAGAAATGTAACAACGATGATCCCTCATCAATTACAAGGGCTGTTGTATGGACAAAGGGCCACATAAAGAAGAATGGAGAACCAGTAAATGACTTTGCAAAGGAGAAAATAGTATGTAGCTTCCAGTCAAAATATCTACATAGACATACTTTTAGAATTAAAAAAATGTACTGTATGTTTGCTGATTTAAGTAAATCAGTCAATAATTAAAATTAGATAACCAAGGTTTCTATATTTTCCAGGAAGAGATCAAGGAAACAGGCTCTTCTTATTCCTATTTTAAAGATGACACCCTCTCACAAGTTTTAGGTCCCGAATCTCGTGGACGAGTGAGAGGAATGGGTTTAGGTGTAACTCCAACCAAGTTATCAGCTAGTGAACACAATTCCGTTAAAGTGCGTCAACTGGAGGAAGAAGTTAAAGCTTTGAGAGATAAATTGTCATCCATGGAAACTATGCAGGAGGAACTGACTGCAATGAGGGCTTTATTTGTGAAATTTATGGAATGTCAGGTAGGGTAAAATTAGTTGTCAATGCATTATGGTTCATATTGAATTATTTATACATGTTTTAACTGTGCTAACACCTATGGTCCACCAGCAAAACCAAACGCTCTTCTGTAATGAAGATCGAGTGACCATGCAACGCATACTGTCAATTTTGGTACATCTTCTCGTTATAAACTAGTTTTCCAATTCTCACCAACTTTGAACCATGTGAATAACTTCTTTCTTGCTTTCCAGGAAAAACAGAGTGGCACACAAAAATATGTAAAATGCAAACTGATTAGACTCGTTCCAGAGGATGTTGTGGCACATGGTTATTGGTACACTGATGATCCCAAGGATCCGGCAGCTGTTGTGCATGGCCAACCTATAGGACCTGGTATGTCCAAGGTATTCATTACAGAGGCTGTGCAAGATGATGCATTGCTCGTGAAGAAGACCGATAAGATGGGGACGGTAGGGGATGCAGTTGCAAGATTTGTAGTTTGGCCAACAAGTTCTGTAATCAAGGAAGAAGTGATATAGAGAAGTTCATAAAACAAATTCTTCTTCTTGGTTTTATCTTTTAAGTTATATGAGTTTGTAATTGCAAGACTTTTGGTTGGCTTGCAAGAATGCTAGAATAATTTATTCATCAGGGGTGAGCCAAGGAGAGTGCTCTATGTATACACACAGAATGTGAAACTTTTGGTTTTCTTTTGTTTTCCTTGTCCTGGCTTTATGTGGTTTTAATTAAGTTGAGAGTTAAGGTCAGAGAGATGTGTTTATTTATTTATTAATGGTGACATAAATAAACAAGCTCATTTTTTGTTATATTATGTATTTCATCTTTTTTGTTACTATAAACAGGTTATCGAGGTGGTTTATAAAACAAAAACTCAGCTGTACCTTGGAAGCCTGAACTTGGTTGTAAAATTATGAAATGTGGAGGGTAAAATGGAAAATCTAAAAATTAGATGTGAGGGCTATTTATAGATAATTAGAATCCTTCAAATAAATTATATTAAGGGTTTAGTTATAATTAATGAATGATTGATTTTTAATTGTAGATACTAGAGTTACAAGGGTAAAATTGAAAAAAAATATTTAGAGTTGAAGACATACACTTTTACTATTCATTTGGGAACTCTACTTATGCTATTTAGATTTTAACAAGTTACTCATGATCAAGGATCGTGATTTCGTGAAATTATACGAAATTTTTGTTTTTTTGAAATTACGAAAAGAAAAATGGGGAAATAAAAAGTTACATTTATTTGAGAAATTTTGGGTTTTTTTTTTCATAAATTTTGTTTTTCATAAAAATACAAAAATCAATTACTAAAAATTATATTTTTTCGAGGATTTTTTTTGAAAAATTTCGATAGTTTTTAATAAATTTTGAGTTTTTAATTATTTATTGATTTTTGAAACCACCTCATAATTTTCTAATTATCACTTCTTTTACTTATATATTGATTTTTGAAAATACTCCATGATTTTCTAAGTACAGGTATTTTGGTTTCATTTAATATATTTATTTACTTGCATCTTATTTTTTTTTACATATTTAATATATCCTAAAAATTCATTATATATATTTCATGTATTTTCAAAATTTTTAGGTTTTTTTTTACAAATTAAAATATTTCTTAAAATCAAGATACCGAAACTAACTCAAAAAACGAAATCACAATCCTTGCTCATGGTACGATAGAAATCTCTATGGGGTTTCGATTTTGATCATGGTTTGGTTGATGTATGCTAGCATACCGTATAGAGAATGAAGAAGATAATTTATTAGTAGAAAATAATATTTAAATACAAAATTAAGAATAATGCTAGGAAACCATGTTTTGTAAACATGTTTGGCAACCATGATGACGTGTCATGATCTCGTAAAAATGATAAAATCCCCAAAGATTTTATGTGTATTTCAAAATTGTAAAAATTCCATTCTAACGATGCCACATCATCCTGATTGCAAAACATGTTTACAAAACATGGTTACCTAGCCTCACTCCAAAATTAATAATTAAGAAGAGAATTAGCAGCTCAAGATATTGGTGACGTGGCTTTATTGGCCACGTCAGGCAATAGTGTTCGGTGACATAACTTGTAATAAGTTGTGAGGTCTTTCGTTCTTTTTCTCAAAATCGATCGACAACACAAGAAGCTCTCTCTCTCGCTCCTCACAAAACCCTCTCAAAACCCTTTTGTCCCCTCTCAATCTCGTCTGGTGTCTCAAATTTTCGCTAAATTTTGCATCTTGCAGAGATTTGGTGCCTTATTTGATGAATGTGGAATCTGCACAGTTAGGGTTTTGATCAGAAAGAAAGAGATAGGATTGAGTTCCAGATATGGTGAGTTAGGGTTTGTAAAAAAATTTGTAATTTTTATTTTCTGAATTGTGGGTTTTTGACGTCTTTGATTTGATCCTTACAGCAATCAGACATTCGGAAGTGGTTCGTAAAACCACATAACAAGAACAACAATGGGAATGCATCAACCACAACTACGCCTGCAAAGCCCGCTTCAACGGATCCTCCGCCATTACAGAAGCCTCTTCACGCCATCGTAAAGTCGGAGAAACCTGTAAAAATTCTGCCTTTTCCCCCCTTTAGTTTTAGTTTAATTTAATTTTTTTTAAATTTTTTTAATTTTATTATTATTATTATTATTATTATTATTATTATTATTATTATTATTATTATTATTATTATTATTATTATAAAGTTTATGGGGTTATTTTATAGCATCTTGGTTTTGAATCCCTACTTTAGTATTGTTGTATAGAGAGGTGGATTCAGTAATGAACAATGGTGGGCAGTTTCCGACCCGGAATGTTGGGTCTTCCAAAATTAGTTTTGAATTATTGATTTGTCTCTGTGTACTGTTTCTGTGTTCAGCTGCAAATTTGTTAACTTCGTTTTATCTCAGTTACAACAATGTCGGTCTTGCGTATTAGTTAACCAACTGTGCCCACCCCTGAGGACACTAGTGATTCTGCCATGGGTTGTGTTATTTCACACTTATTGTCGATGTAACACACTTGATAAAATGTTTTGGGTTGTTGTTTTTTCTTTGGTTCAACATAGACACAAGGGGTTCAAGAGACTTCAGGAAGAAGAAAAACAAGCAAGTATTTTGATGCGCAAAAGCCAAAAGAAGAGGAGATGGAGAAAACTCCAGCCAAAAGAAAAACTCAAAAAAGTAGTGAGGAACTACATGATGATGTAAAACCTCGACCAGTGAAGAAGCTTAATAGGGGTGACGATGATGAAGACTTTGTCGAGGATACACCTAAGAAGAAATTAAAAACTGGATCAGGAAAAGCAGTTGTTCAGAAACCGGCAGATGTAGAAGAAAATGATGATGATGACATTATTGATGCTCCCGTTAAAGCAGCTGGGAGGGGCAGAGGTGGGAGAGGTACATCAACTGGTGGAAGAGGTTCAACAACATCAGCTGGTGGAAGAGGGAGAGGTGGTGGAAGGGGTGGATTCATGAATTTTGGCGAAAGAAATGATCCTCCTCACAAGGGAGAAAAGGTAAAAAGAAATCTTTGAAACAGTTACATTAGAACAATAAATCCCTTAAGCTTTACATTAATACTAAAGCGCTGTCATTGCATTTTAGGAAGTCCCAGAGGGCACTCCTGATTGTTTGACTGGCCTGACTTTTGTGATCAGTGGAACCCTTGACAGGTAAGCCACTTGCAGGGTGTTCATGCCCTTTATATTCTTTGTTGTATAAAATCTGTACCAACACACAGTCTCATGAATTCTTGAGATTTCACATTCCATTAATTAGTTGTCATATCTTGCTTGTATGTGACACCAACTTGAAATATATGTGTAACCTATGGATGTAACCTCTTGTTGTGGTTTCAGTTTAGAAAGGGAAGAGGCGGAAGATTTGATTAAAAGACATGGTGGTCGAGTTACTGGATCTGTTAGCAAAAAAACAGTGAGTTCACATAGCTCTTTCATCTTTGCTATGACACTATGTATAATCATATGCTGGTGGCATAATGTGTTTGCAGAGCTATCTTCTAGCGGATGAAGATATTGGAGGTCGGAAATCTGAAAAAGCCAAAGAGCTGGGGTTTGTTATTTAATATTTTGATAATCACTTATTCTTTGAGTTTGAGGTCATTTACGTTTGATTAAACTTTACTGCTTCTTCTGGTACAGCACCACTTTTCTGACTGAGGATGGCTTGTTTGATATGATTTGTAAATCAAAACCCACAAAGGCACCTCTACCAGATGAAACAAAAAAGAAATCTGTGAATCTTGCACCACAAGCAAAAGGAAGTCCTTTGAAAGGACAAAGAAAAGGTACACCCATAATCGGAAACTTGTTCTTCTGATTATCATGTTTTTATTATTTCTTTTTTAAGCCAACAAAATTTATGGTAATGCATGGAAAAGAAAATTTGAGAATCCAACTATTTGGGAGATATAAACTTGTGAAATGAGAGTGCATAATTACATAGCCTTCACGCAAAAAATATCCATGGGATTTATTTATATATTTATTTTTGAAAAAGTAAAATTGTATAACCAAGTATGTTCTATACAAAACAACACTTAATCATAGCATAAGAATTCCCCAGTGCACTATAAAGTACTTGTAACTAACACCTATGAATATTATTTGGAGTTCGATGCCATAATATGGTAAAATCCATGAGATCATCACCACTTCAATTGGCAATTTATCTCTTAATTGAAATGGCCAGAATATGGTATATGAAATAAATAAAGATTTGTTATTCGTTTCTGATTTTGAATGCCTTGGGGTACCAATTTATGAATCCTGATTGCTTCCACTATTATCCATGAAAATGTTGATCTACTCCAAAGAGAAAAAGAAAATTGGCAAGCTTCCATCAGGCCCCATCTTGGTAATTGTTGCTGTCAAATCCAAGAACCAACTGGGAAGATCATAAGTTCCATCACCAACCAGATAGTATTGCCCTGCTTTTTTGAAGGTATCGCTGATGGGTTGGTCATTTCTTTGGTGCACTGCGATTGTTGCTCTCATATTAACATTTTCCATTTTCTGTGTGTAACTTGTATTGGACTTTGCTGCTTTTAGTGCCAACTTGTTAAGGCACCAAAAAAATCATGCTTATGCTGATAGACATGTATGGATATTGGTGAAGTTTGATAAGACACTGCATGTGCAACCATCACCTATGTAGATTCAGTAAACTATAATATTTTATACTCAATGACAATTTAAGATATGTGAGTTGTGATTGCATGCATTTAAAAAATCTTGTTGCTAAGGCTATGGAAAAAAAACATTCTAGAGCTATAATTGTATTATGGTTCTCCATATATTAAACACAGTCTTTACATTCTCCCGAAATAATATAGTTATAGTTGTAGTACCTTGATAGATTGCTTATGTTGGTTGCTTCAGATGATCTGGCGGGCAGTTCTTTGGACAAAAAAGCTGCTCCAAAAGGTTCAGCTTTAGGTGCCTCTCCTGCTAAGATCAAAACTCAAACCACTGGTCGTGATTCATTGACTTGGCCAGAAAAATACAAACCAAAGGTTCCAAGTGACATTATTGGAAACCAATCGATTGTACGTTCCTTGTGTGCTTTCTTATACTTGTTTCTTACTTCTTGTTTTCTATTAGTTCATTTCAATTAGGGAATATAACTGATTAGATCCAAGTTAAGCCAACATCTTCACATCCACATTCAGATGGTTTGTATTGAATTTTCTATAAAATGAAGGGGATTTTGTTACCAAAATTATAGAAATTGATTGTATTAACTGTTTTTAATAACAATTATCATAAATGTTTTGAAAAAGGTGCAATGCATATTTGGATCTGGTTGGATCAAGGTAATGGTGGATCCAAATATGACTTTAATCTTTTGCATCATAATATGTTTGAATCATCGTGTAATTTGTTTTAGTATGGAACATTTTATTTTCCAAGTGATCCCCTAGTATATGAAAGAGTGAAAAAGTGCTTTCGTTGTGGTGGAATAAGAAGCCTTCGTACCTCCATGCATGTATTTAATATTGACATTCATTAATATATGCAAACTGAGCTTGGCTTGGATATGGGTCAAAGTTGACCTCCAAACTGGGATTGGGAGTGTACTTCCTTTCCAAATTTATGATTTTGTGCTGTTTGTAGGTTAAGCAACTTCATGATTGGTTAGCCCAGTGGAATGATCTATTCTTAAATACTGGCCCCAAGGGAAAGGGTAAAAAACAGAGTGATGGTGGATCTAAAAAAGCTGTATTGCTGAGTGGAACGCCTGGCATTGGGAAGAGCACCTCAGCAAAGTTAGTTTGCGAGATGCTTGGCTTCCAGGCTACGGAGGTATCTTTTGCTTGAGCAGTCTGGTTAATCTTTGCCTTGCTCTTGTTGATCTGGTTGAACACAGGCCATTTTCTAATAGGAATTGATCGTAATCTCTCTTTTTATGTCTCTCTTTTTTGAGTCAGGTAAATGCTAGTGACAGTCGCGGAAAGGCTGATGCCAAAATTGTCAAAGGAATTGGTGGAAGCACCGCAAATTCTGTCAAAGAACTTGTCAGCAATGAAGCTCTGAATATTAATAAGAATAGGTTTGTGTGCAATAGATGAAACTCTTTCCATTAACAAGATGATGAATGTCTGGAGTAATATTACGATTTGAAATTACAGTTCAAAGCATCCCAAATCTGTATTGATTATGGATGAGGTCGATGGGATGTCCGCTGGAGATAGAGGTGGAGTGGCTGACCTTATTGCTAGCATCAAAATGTCCAAAATTCCTATCATCTGTATCTGTAACGATCGGTACAGTCAGAAACTAAAAAGTCTAGTCAACCACTGTTTGCTTCTCAACTACCGAAAACCAACTAAACAGCAGGTCTGTTTGATATTTATGAATATATAATTTGCTGCATTGTTTTCGAAGTTCATAAGTTAATTCATGTCAGTGTTTCTTTCTGTGTGCGCTTTTGTGTATGTATTGTTACATACTGCTACTCTTGTAAGATGAGTTCTTACTCTGCAGCATTACATTGACTTCCAAGTTGAAAGTACGGATCACTAATGAACAATTTAAATTACAGATGGCAAAGAGATTGATGCAAGTGGCCATTGCGGAAGGGATTAAAGTTAATGAGGTATATATTTACTACAAAAGCAATGTATTCTTTTTCTCAATTGTTCAGATCTTATCTGCTGAAGTTTCTACTATGGTTTACTGTGTCATAGAAATGTGACATGACAGGACCATTTTTCTTATCCTTCTGTCTGGGTGATACTTTATGTCATCCATGGGAATCTGTTTTTGGATCCCGTTTATATTTTCTTGTTAGAGCACAAATAATTAAAAAACATGTAAAAAATATATAATCATATAATGGTTGATTCAGTCTTCTTATATGAATATCATTGAGGACCCATTCCATCTTCCTGGATTCCACTAATCTGCCAACATTTTTATTAATTACTTTTTTTTCCCACCCAACTCTAGCTAGAGTTCGGGCATCCCAACCTCAAAGTTAAGAAATACTTTTTATTTGTTAGTGTGTCATGCAATTAACTATGATCTTATCTTACATTTTTGGTAGATTACACTTGAGGAACTTGCAGCTAGAGCAAATGGAGATATGCGTATGGCTTTGAATCAGTTGCAGTATATGAGCCTTTCGATGTCTGTTCTCGAATATGATGATGTGAAAAAACGCCTTCTCAATAGTGCAAAGGATGAAGACATTTCACCTTTTACGGCTGTTGATAAGTACGGCCTGTTTTACTCCTTTCTATTGCTATGTCTGTTGTTTGGTTTTCAGTTTGGGCAGTCTTCGTATTTCCATCTTTTTGTTTTAGTTTTTAATAATACTTGCCTGTTATTATTAATGCTAAACATTTAATAAATAAGATCTTGACATCAAGGTATCACAGAGAAACAAGCATGCGACCAAAGCTAGAGAGAAAATTAAACATGATGATTATATTTTACTGGTGATGAATCGTTGAATTTAGAAGTAGATTAGGTGCTTGTAAGTTACAGATCATGCTACTCGAGGGGCTTTGTTTATTGAAGAGGTTTTTACTTTGCAATTCCGAAAGTGTACTCTAAGGGTTTAACACATCTCAATGACCCAATTCAGGTTCTAACATTTCTTGATGAAGACTTTTCGATTGGATACCTTCTCTTCCGGTTGAAGCTGCATCGTCATCCTATCACTAGGTTAAGCATTATGTTCTTTTGATCCAAAACACCCCCGTAATGGAATAGCGCATCTCTCAAAGGCATTTACACACAAGCACAGTTTTGAGTGTTAAAGGCTCAGTACTCTACCAATTGAGTTATGTACCCAATAAAACAATAAAGATGTAGTAAATAAGGAAGAATTGGTATCTGGTTTACATCGCATGGATTTGAAATGCTGTTAAAGTACAAAAAATGAAAGATGCGAATTGAATAAAAACTCAAAGAAGAAGGGGGGGGGGGGGTGCCTTAATCTACCTTGATTGGTAAATGGGGTTGGGCTAGAATTCTTCATGCCTTTACTTGGGTTGTTGGGAGAGAAAGAAACAACATAGTAAAAAATGTGTCCAAAGATGCACATAGATAGTTTGTTGACGTACATCATAGTTTGTAGGTAGACATCAAAGTTCATCTATGGGTCTGGGGTCACTCATGGGGTGTATTCAGAGATTCCAAGTTCTTCTCATGTATGTTAGAATAGGGGGATATAGTGCGAGATAGAAATACTTAATGCATGATGTATACTCTTTCTAGCCCTCTGTGGCCTTTTACACAAATTGATAACTTTCTTTATTAATGAAAAGTTCCGGTTTTATTGATTAAAAAAAGAAAGGAATTTGTCATGTTTTCCTTTTTGATGTACTATTTGTATTTGGTTATTTTATCATGTTTTTCTTTTTTTCTTGTGAGAGAGAGTGAGAAAAGTTCAATATTTATCTCAGCAAAAATGGAAGCCTACAACACCCCTGTCAATAACAATAACTTATTGAGCCCCCATAATTCTCCCAAGAAAAGATGAAACGGTGGCCATTACATCCCTAAAATTGAAAGAAAACTGCATGAGTCTCTTGTTTCTTTCTTGCCACACTGCCCACACAACCACATGGGCGATGAGTCTGTAAACCAAGTCACATTTTCCTTTAAAAAACACTTGGGACCTCCATGGAGAAAGGCGTCTCAATGTTTCAGGCATCACCCAATCAATCCTGCAGACTCCAATGAAGTGGGCCATACAGAAGTAACAAAACAACAATGAAAGAGCACATGGTCTCTACTCTCCCTCTCTTCCCCATACTTGGCACTCTGACTCTACATCCATGCCTCTTTTAGCATGTTTGTCACCCCCTTTTTCCTAGTTTAGAAACAAAATGCAAATTTAATATATAAACTATGTTCTCGTGTTGTGCATTATGCTCCTCTTTACCTGCTTCAATTGCATTATTACAGTCCATAACAGGAGTTCATGAATATTGCTGGACTAGTTTATTAAGTTCTTCAATCATGTGAAGTTTATCTTAACTTGTACTATATGCTTGCAGGCTATTCGGTTTTGATGGGGGAAAGTTGAGGATGGATGAGAGGATTGACTTGAGCATGAGTGACCCTGATTTGGTCCCTCTCCTTATTCAGGTTATTTTTTGCTTATGTGAGCAATTGAACTGCGGTGTTTGAACTCTGAAGCACCTTCAATTAGTTAAGTTTTTTTTTTTTTTTTTGGAATGAAAGCTCCCAAATGTAAATCTGTAGATGTCCTTTTGACTCCTTTTTTTCTGGATCAAATGCGCTTCATTGGTAAGAACTAGAGCCTGAAAGAAAGGGATAGACATTACATAATCATGTTAGTGGATTGCAACATAAAAGAACTAAAAGGCAGTGAAAATTTTCCAAGTTGTTCCGCATCACCAGATATCCTGCTTGCTTTTAATAAAAAAACAATATCCACTGTTAGCTTACTGTCCTAAAAAATCGTTCTATTTCTTGCCCAAATGACAAACTGAAAACCCTGTACCTTCGAGGGGCTGTTGTTCTACTGTGAGCTGCCACTGAAACACCATATGGAATTGCCTAGAGATGCTTATTTTTGCTTCCAGATTCACCGCTTTAGTTATCTATTAGGGTTAGCTTTGGTATATTATGAAACTTTACTGCTACACAATTGAACTCTTCTTATTTGTGTTTATTACTATTATTTGTATCATCATTGTTGTTATCGAGCTATAATATGCTACCATAGTCGTTTGAAAACTTCATTTCAATCGAATAAATTGTCTCGTTTATACTAATGCTAATACAACTTGATATTATGATATGTCAGGAAAACTATCTTAATTATCGACCGAGTTATGCTGGTAACGATGAAGTTAAAAGAATGAACTTAATTGCCCGTGCTGCAGAGTCTATAGGAAACGGGGATATTGTAAATGTACAGATCCGCCGATATAGACAGTGGCAGCTCTCCCAAGCTGGTTGCCTTTCATCTTGTATAATTCCGTACGTTGCCTGAACTAAGCAATCACAAATTCTTATAACATTTTTCATGAGGGGTGATGTCATAAAGGTTGTCTTATGGAGTATTGCTTGTGGTAGTTTTGGGACTTCTTTCTAACTGTTAAGCCAATTGGAGCATTCCTTTTCGATCACCACTGTTTACCTGTTACCTTCTAAAACTTTGCCATCGATGTTTTTTTTCTTCATTTTATGCTTATGATGGTTTACGTTTTTTTTTCTTTTTTTCTTTTGACGCACGCAGTTCTGCTTTGATGCATGGGCAGAGACAGGCCCTTGAAAAGGTACAAAAGTTAATTCCTTAGCTTTTCTTGAAGTTGTTTAATGACGTTCCCAAAATTAATTTAATAGCATTCAAAGCTGTTCGTACTCATGAGGGATCTAGTTTATTTGTTCATTCTTTCAATTCACATGTCACAGTATATGTGGTTTGGATATGTTTTTCCTTTCTGGATATGTGAAAGAATAAAATAGGTTTAATTGGACATTTCATTTGTGGCCTCATGAAAACTGAATGCCTTCTGGTCAGACATTAATGCGTTGTTTTACAGTGCATTGAGACAGCCACTAGTTTGCACGATTTCTTATAAATATTGTATCTAGTAAGTAGTAACTTTCTAAAGAAATGCATAGATTTATCACATTTGCCCAATAGCTATTTTATTCAACTTTGCCTGATCAATATCTGTGGAGTTCATTGAAAAGAAACTTAGAGAAAGTTTGACATGTAGTTTGTGGATCAGTGGAACCTCTGTGTGTAGGGTGGATGAACTGCTTGAGTTAGGATTAAGGAAGACTCATATATATTTACCTCATTTTTTAGTTACACAAGCATGCCATGATCACACCTAGCCTCCACTTCATAGACCTCTAAAACGTGAGATTGTGTGACCTGTTTATGTAATCAACGTGAAAAAAGATTGATGAAACATTGAAACTCGTCATCACTCTCTAATATGTCCTTTGTGGAGCTATGTTTTGCTTTTAGGGTGTGTTTGATTTTTGTTTTCCATGGAAAATCATAAGCATATTGAGGCATAGTGGAAGAGAGGAGAGAAAGGAGGACATGAGCATGGAAATTGTGACTTTCCACTACAAATCTTCTCCCATAATCATGGAAAAAAAAAACTTTCCAAGGGGTGCTAAGAAAACTTTTCCATGGAAAACTCAAGAAATTTAGTTATTTTAACATCATGGGATGAAAATTGCTATCTCATCTCCACTTTTTTTGGGTTTTTCCATGGAAAAAAATCAAACACACCCTTAGTTTCATTTTTTTTTGTCAGCCCCTTATCAATTTATTTGTGTTCTTCGCTTGTGTTAAAATTTACTTTTGTTTTCAGACCAATATATACATGCATGGGGCATATTTAAGATTAGATGTGAGGCCGATGTGAATTGATCAATTTTTCTGGATGTTGTAAAGACACCAAGATGCAATTTTTGTTGTTTGGAACAAAAGATGCAAAGCTTATGAGCTGACTTTTAGTTCACAAAGCTTGCTTACTATCAATTCAACACAATATTATTTCTTCATTTTGCAGGGAGAGCAAAATTATAATCGATTTGGTGGGTGGCTCGGGAAGAACTCTTCTATGGGCAAGAATATGAGACTGTTGGAGGATGTGCATGTTCATCTTCTTGCTTCTCGTGAATCAATCTCAAGCAGGTAGAGATCCTCCCGGCGTTTCATAAAGTTCTATACCAGCACTTCAACATAAAAGTCTATCCTGCATTATCAGTTCTTCAAAACAATTTTTGCGCTTCCTTAACTTTCCTTCAGCCTTCCCTCATTTCGCCATGCTCACTGATTTCTAAAGTTCTAGTCCTATAATTGGTTTTTTAGATTAACACTAGTGAAGCTTAGGCTCCATAGTTGGTGCCAAGTCAAGTTCAGACACTACTGTCGAGTGAGTGCACCCATAGCCATTTCCTGGATCTGGGGAAATAAAAACTTGTATCCTTATTTGTCATATTAGGTCTGTATTGGTTACCTAATTCGAGAATCTTTTTAGGTTCTTTTATCATGAGGAAACTTCATTTCTAAAGTTGAAGCTTATAGTATCCCTATACTAAGCTTATGTTACCGCATTGCTTCACCCAAGATGTTTAATTCTCTTATCTGCATATGGTGCAGGGAGAGCTTGCGAGTTGAGTATTTATCTCTTATTCTGAAACGATTAACTGTTCCATTGCGAACATTACCTAAGGTTTGAAATGTTTCTCTCTTTAAAAAATACAGCATACTAACATCTGAAGTAACAGAAATGATAATTTATGTATTCATTTTCATGTGACAAAACCATAGGACGAAGCTGTGGAGATGGTAGTGGAATTCATGGATACATACTCTATTAGTCAGGAGGACTTCGACACAATTGTGGAGTTATCAAAGTTTCAGGTATTACAAGTTTTCCCATGCAAGGTTTGACTTTGCAACCTGTTGTCATATCCCCTATCTATTTCACACATTGAGATGTATCAGGGGCGGCCAAATCCACTAGAGGGCATACAACCAGCTGTTAAGTCTGCACTGACAAGGGCATACAAGCAAGGTAGCAGCTTGCGTGTTGTAAGGGCGGCAGACATGATCAGTCTTCCTGGAATTAAAAAGGCTCCAAAGAAACGAATAGCAGCAATGTTGGAGCCAGTTGATGAAGCTTCTCCGCAAGAGAATGGTGACATCTTAGCAGAAAATGGAGAAGAGAACCCTACTGACACAGAAGATGCTGGTAAGTGTTTCACTTGATATGCAGCCTCAATTTGTCATTAACTAGCAGTGAAGCCAAACCCATTAAACCGTATTACAAGTGGGTCTCTGATGTACCAATATGCTTTAGTCATTCGATAGCTTAGTCTTAAAAATGTCAGTGCCAGAAGCCTTGAGATTTCATTCAATATCTCACCAAAGATTAAAGCCCTTCCGTACCAAATATAAAGAGGAGTCGGGTTGAGATTGGATAGCTCCACTAGGTCTTGATTGGCTTTCATATTAATTACCCAATCACAGTTTTTTTTTATTACGAACCTCATCATGTCGAGTTGTGGATTACTAACATTTATGTTCCATGTGTCAGATGATGATGCTGAGAAAAAGGTTGAGCTGGATCTCCTGAGTAACAACTCCAAAGGTGGGTTCTCTTTATTTCTCTGATGCGTCTTCCTGAAGCTATGGCGTGCATTTACTCATTATTGGGTTTCTTAGAATAAATTTTTTTGTAATTATTTATGGTTATTTTGTCATCTGTTATACACTTAATAGGAATTCAAGTACAATTGGACTTGAAGAATAAGGGGGGTTCAAACACAAAGAGGACGCCAGCAAGCAAATCAAAGGCGGCTGCTGGATCTGCTGAGAAGAAAGGGGGACGAGGATCAGGGAGTGCGTCAAAAAGGAAGAGATGAGAGGGAAGCCAAGAGCGTTCACAATTTTCTGAAGGAAAATATAGTTTCTTCCTATATCTTGGTGTGGGTTGGCCGTTTTGAAGAGCATATGCTTGACATAGAAGTCTGTTGGAAAGTTGGATCCAATTATAATACCTCGTGGGCTTTACATTAGTTTTCTTTAAATTATTTTTGTGACACGCTTGTTTGATGGTCCATGTGCACGATAACAGCATGCTTGGTGTTCAATGTGGGATCTGTTTGTACAGTTTTGAAATTCCTCGTTCACCTTTGCTAGCAAGTTAATTCAGAAGCTCTTTTTGCTTGTGGTTGATATCAGTTTGTTATTAAAAAGAAAATAAAATAAAAAATAAGATAACATTGCTGCTCATTACCACTATTGCATCCAAAACTTGGCATGAATGCATAAAAACTTGTTTAACTTTGATCCAACCTGAAACTCGTTCGCAAAGCTTCTGATCTTGATGTATGAATCACGTTTAAATTTAAATTATTTATTTGGGAGCTGCTTTGTACACACACATGTTTTCCTCCAAGTTTCACCATGTATCAAGTGTGCTACCACTTTTTGCCATGTTTGCATACTATGTTTAGGGATGGCAGTGGGGTGAATTTTTATGGATATTTGCTCCACCCAATTTGTTTGGAGCGATTTTGGATATGTCTAAATGGATTTTGGGGCGGATACGGATATCCAAACAATATCCATTAAATATTCGGGGCGGATACGGATTTGGCCATATCCGTCCCACGGATATTCGTTTAAGTGTTGATATTACAAAAATACTCTCAACCCTTTAAATGCTGGAAAAAAAAATTCCTACATCTGCCTCTCAATGCTCTCTCTCAATCATTTTCACTTATTTTTTCAGCTCTCACAAACCAGAGGAGCAAAAGCAGAGTTGCAGAGATAGAGTCCCTTCGTCCCTTATTCTCCCTCAAAACAGCGAAGGCCGCTCCGCCGCGAAGGGTCCCTTCGTCTCTTCCCGAAGGGGTCCTTTCTTCTCTGTCAAAACAGCGAAGGCCACGAGCGACCCTCCCTTCTTCTCTCTCACAGCGAAGGGTGGCGGAGGCCGACCCTCCCTCTTTTCTCTCACAGCAAAGGCCGAACTCCGAAGGGTCGTCCCTTCTTCTCAGATTTGAGATCAAGAAACATTTCAGATCTAAAATCAAGAAACATTTCAGATCTGAGATCGATTTTTTTTCTTCAGATCAAGATATCAATGATCGATTTTTTTTTTAATTTTTGTTTTAATTTTCATATGGATTCTTTGTAATTTCTTTATAATTTTTGTATGGATGTTTGTATCTTTGTAATTTTTGTTAGAATTTCTATAGTTACATGAATAACCCGTAAACGGATTGGTTGGGCGGGGCAGATATCCTCCAATCCACACGGGGCGGTTACAGTTTTTAGTAAAAATTGCAAATGGATTGGCGGGGCGGATTGGGATCCGTTATTCCTGACGGATCGAGGATGGATTTGCTCAAATCCGCCCCGTTGCCATCCCTAACTATGTTAGGGATCTGCTATGCACACCAATGTTTTCCTCCAAGTTCCACCACATAGTACATGTCAGAATTTTGCTTTGTGCTATCACTGTTCGCCTTGTACCACTTGACAGGACAACAAAATATTATATTCTAGCAAAACTCGATTCTTCTCTAGGTTAAACATACTTTCAACCATTCTTAACCATTTTCTGACAATCAATGCTTGATTAAATTTGTTTGATTTCAACCATTTTTTAGATCCCCTTACTCAATTTTGAGTGTTTAAGTGATTTGGAAGCTTGTTTACTTTGAATGTTGTTTGAATGTGATTTGAAAGGTTGAAGATGAAGCTTTAAACAAGAAGCTTGAAGATTGAGTTTTTTGCGGGTTTTTAATGTGTTCCAACAATTTGAAAAAGATGTTTTGTGAAAATGGAAGAGTTTATTTGAAGATGGAGGAGATTCTTTGAAAATATGTGATTTGGGTTGAAGATGGAGATGTTTGGCTCATGTTGACAAAATATTAGACGTGTGCGATAAATTTTAATTTTTAGAATCTCAAACTGTAAAACAGCTTTCAGCCATCAAAACTTTGAAAAAGTTTCGATTTTACTTGAGTAAACTTGCAAACCTTCATTTGAGTTTGTCAAAAGCGACTCACAAAATTTTAATTATTTGGAAAACTCTACTCTAACATTCAAAATCTACGTTCATTTTTAACATTCGCCGACGTGATATATTTCCATTGGTTGATGGGTTTTTCATTATATAACTTTTGAAAGTCAAAAGTGTGAATTAATGAACACAGGCCACATCACCAATGTCAAAATGAATGTTAGAGTAGAAAGACTCAACTCAGTGAGAGAGGTCGGCGAGAGATTTTCGTCTTCGTCTACTCAGTGAGAGAGGTCTGCGAGGTCTTCGTCTTCACAGTGAGAGAGGTCTGCAAGGTCTTCGTCTGAGCGAGGTTTCCGTCTAAGGTCTTCTTCGTGTGTGAGCAAGGTGTCCATCCGGATTTGGTGAGGGTAAGGGTGAGAGATTTTATTTCTTCGTCTGGATCTAGTGAGGGCGAGGTGCGTCCCTGCCGCAGTGTGAGCGAGGTCTTCATCTGGTTCTAGTGAGGGTGAGGGTGAGGGTGAGAGTGAGAGTGAGGCGAAGTTGTATAGAGGTGAGTCTATGGTCTCTGTCTGATGAGCGAAGTACTGGGTGAGACGATGTGAGCGCCAGTCTCTGAGGTGAGTCAGAGCCCTGGTTTTTGTCTTTGGCGAGGGTGAGTGAGGTGAGCGTGTTCTATTTCCAATGACCATCTTCGTTCGATATAGACCACTATGATGGATTGATCTTTGGCCTGAATCGCAGCTGGTGACTACGAGTAATACTGTTTCAGTTTTTTTAATCGTGTCTCATCAATTTCTTCCTATATATTTCAAATGTGCTTAAATTTGTGAAGAGATGGGGTTAGAAGGTAGAACTTTGCGTTTGTTAAAAATTGATGGGAAACAATTTGTGGTTTGAAGGCCAAGAAGAGGTTTGTTATTGTTTGAATCGAGTTCGAGGGTTAGAATCAAAGTTTTTGTAGAACTGAAGATGGGAGATTGGATAAGGTGTCAGCTTAAGAAAGCTATGGAATCAGGCTCCAACGCCTTCTCAGCTAATTGGAAGATCAACAATAAATGGATTATGGTGGTGAAATAGGCCAATAAAGGAGGAGTCTTTCTTTCTATTATGGTGGGTTGGGGTCAGGGTCTAAAACTCTTAGGGTGTCTGCTGATGTAGCAGGGAAGGGCTAGCAACAACTCGCTCAGGCTCTGCAGGAGGTAGTTCTAAAGAAGGTGCCTCAGCCAAATCCCAAGCATCAAGGGTCTACTGTTGTCCTACCTTGGAGCAATAAATCCTTTGTCGAGGTTGTATCCACCAATCTTTCAGGTGTTAGATCTTCTCCTAATGCCAGTAAGGGCTTAGTTACCGCATCCTCTATCCACCTTGATTCTCCTATTGATTTCTTGGCTCGACTTTGGGGAAGTTATCAACTTCATGCAGCTCCAATTTCAGGAGATAACATTACGAGATTGGTGATACAGTTGTCTGACTCTATGATTCAATGGTCGCATGTTACTCTTCCCAGTGGCCACAAAGTTTTTATGATATTTGCCAACTCTCCACAGGTGATCGCTTATGAGGAGCAACAGGAGCCTTCAACTAGATTTACGACATTGAGTGTTCAATCTCCCTTGCAAGATCCATTGCTTCCTCATTCCCCTACTTCTCTCTCTGACTCAGTGAGTAAAGTGGGTAACCCGGTCTCAAAATCAGCTTGCCCAACTTAGCGGGATAAAGGCAAGGGTCTTGTGGGGTTTTTGCCTTTCTAGGGGCCCATGTCCAATTTGAAGCGTAATCTCGGCCAGCCTACTGAACAACAGTTTTCTGATAATTACTGGAAGGTCTTAGAAGCTATGGAAGAAGATGTCTTCAACCTAGACCCTTTATTGACCAAGATGTCCATGCAAGCCAACATGGATCGCAAGTTGGCTAAAAAAGCCCAGCGTGACAGAACTGTTGAATGGGCTAATTTTTCAAATTTTCCAACCAGATCCAGGTTCATGCAAAAAAAATCCACTAAATCAATATCTTCCAACAAAGTCGGGTGGGTGGATCTTAAGGGTTGTAGCGCTCCTGTTGAGCGGGTAAGGACCAAGTCTTCCAACCACACCAATGAGTGTTCGGTGTCTCTTGCTTACCCTTCGGGTTTTGAGCTATCAAAAGAACAGTCTATTGGAGTCCATGGTTCGCCAATAGAACAATGTGCCTCGCATTTGAAGAGTTGCTCGTTCACACCAGACCACGTAGGGGCTCCCCTAGACTTCGAGGTCATTTAGACGAACTATCTAGGTGAAGTTCTTCCTGGCGAACAAGTTTCTAGGCAATCTTCAGGGGTTGTTCTAGGGTCAATGACAGTGCAGAGCTCTCTGTTTCTAATTGTCGTTTGGCTTAAGAAGAGACATCTGACTGATCGGTTTTCAAAGAAATTGGCTTGGCAGTGGGAGTGGACCTCAATCGGGATGAAGAAAGGGCATTAGGTATGGTTCAAGCTGCAATGCAAAGTTCAACATCTGAAAGAGCTAGGGACAAATGCAGCAACCTTGGGGTCAAATGTCCTTCATGAACCTCAAAATTCTTTCGTGGAACTGTAGGGGGCTCGAAAATTCTGAGAGGCAAAGAGGTTGTTGAAGATTAATTTCAGATAATCGTCCAGATCTTATTTTCATTCAGGAATCAAAATTGAAGAGATGCTCTAGAGAATTTATCAGGAAGTTGTGGGGTGACAGTTCTTTTGATTGGGTTATGGTAGAATCCATTGGCAGTTCAGGAGGTCTATTAGCTATTTGGGATGTTGATCTTTTGCAGATGACGAAAGTGTTTAAAGGGGCATTTTGTTTTTTCTATTCAGTTCCAAATGATTTCAGACAACTCTCTTTGGTCAGGGTCTAACATCTATGGACCGTATGATCCTTCTCTAAGAGAGCACTTTTGGGAAGAACTATATGACATTGCTGACTGGGTGAAATCTCCATGGTTGTTAGCAAGAGACTTCAATGTTGTCTGTCACATGAATGAAAAGAAAGGTTGCAGAAGGAGGTCCATGAGCATGCAAAAATTCAATCAGTTCATTAATGAGGTGGAGCTCGCTGATTTCAGTCTGAAAGAGGGAAAATTCACTTGGTCAAACCGAATGGAGCACTATATTCTTTGTTGGCTTGATCGGTTTCTGGCTTCAGTGGATTGGATTGCTAAGTTTGATGATAAAGTTGAATGGCTTAAAGGAGTGACATGTTCTGACCATTATGCGATTCTGATGGCGAACACCTCTATTGCTGGCAACCCTCACCTCTTTTCCTTTGATAACGGTTGGTTTGATCACCCAACCCTGACCGAGGAGATGAAATCATGGTGGAACAGCTCAGTGATCTCTGGTCACCCTAGCTATTGCTTATGGTGGAAACTAAAGGCACTTAGATGCAACCTTAAAAATTGGTGGACTAAAGTTTGTGGCAAGACTAATTTACGCATTCAAAATATTTTTGCTTTGATTGCTAACATTGATGTTGAGGAAGAGATCTGGAACCTGACTGCTGAGGAGAGGTCTCGTAGAGTGCAGCTTCAACAAGAGTGGGCAAAGTTAACCAAAAGAGATGAGGAGTTTTGGAGGATTAGGTCTAGGTTCAACTGGGTTTCTCATATGGATCAGGGGTCCAAATTCTTTCATAACTTGGCTAACAGACACAGACTGTTTAATTCTATTGAAGCTCTTAGCATGGATTATGAGATGGTAGTAGATGAAGCCAACATTAGAGAAATCACGGTCTCTCACTTTAAAGTGTTTTTCGGCAAAAATGAAGAGTGACAACCTTTCTTATTGAGGATTACTTTTCAGTCTATCTCCCAGCTAGTGGCTACCTCCTTGGTAGAGAACTTTTCATATATGGAAATTAGATGGGCAATGCAAGAGCTCAAATCAGAAGTTTCTCTAGGTCTTGATGGTTTCTCAATGTAGTTCTATTTGAAAATGTGGAAGGTAATCAAAGTTTATTTTCTTAAAGTTATTGAAGATTTTAATACTGGGAATTTTCTGAATTGGCGGTTGAACACCACTATCATCTCACTTATTCCTAAATGTGCAGGTGTGCGGACAGTCAAGGACTTCAGACTTATTAGTATTTTGAACGAGGCTTATAAGATCATTGCCAAAATGTTGGCTGATAGATTGAAAAATGCCCTTCATTCAATCATTTCTCCATTTCAAAGTGCATCAGTCAGTGGTAGGCAGGTAGTTAGTCCTTTGATTGCCAACGAAATTATTGATTCTAGGAAAAAACAAGGTGTTCCAGGGCTCGTCGTCAAGTTAGATTTCTCAAAAGCCTTTGACAATGTTTTTTTGGAGATATTTGGATTTGGTAATGACTCGCATCGGATTTGACTCCAAATGGATCCATTGGCTTCACGCTTGCAGATCTACAACCAATTTCTTTTTAAAGATTAACAGACAGCTGCATGGGTTTTTCAATAGCTCTAAAGGCATGCTTCAGGGTGATCCCCTGTCTCCTCTTCTTTTTACTTTAGTAGCAGAAGGTCTAACCCAAATGATTCTTAAAGTGGTTCAGGTTGGACTAGTTAAAGGGTTTTCAGTCGCAAAGGGTAGTCCTCCTAGGGATGGTAGTGGGGGATTTTCACGGATATCCGCCTTGCCTGCCCCGTTTGGGGCGGATTTGGGTAAGGTTAAATGGAGGTCGGGGCGGATACAGATATCCAAACTGTATCAGTTTATTATTCGGGGCGGATACGAATTTGGCCATATCCGCCCCACAAATATTCATTTAACCAAAAAAATTACTTAAATACCCTGGAATATATAAAAGGAAAAATATAACCCTAATCTAACTCAAATCTCATTCTTCAGTTTCATCGTCTCAGACGGCTACCTCAACCTCATCGTTTCAGACGACTACCTCGACCTTAGTGACATTGCCTCACCCTCAGATCTTCCTTTCTCACTAGCATATCTCACATCCGCCCCTACACTGCTCGGATCTACCATCTTTGTGAGTAAGTCTTCTTATCCTGTTCTTGTTCTTCTCTTCTTTATCTTCTTCTATTGGATTCTTTATCTGCAAATTGTGGGTTACCTTCTTCAACTTAATGATTTCTTATCAAGGATGATATTTTGTGGGTGATAATATTCTTATTATGAAAGCTGCATTTTGGTTTTATTACCCAAAGTAGTTTGAGAGCACACAAGAGCATGACACAGCGTTTAGGCCATTCAGTGATGGTAAATAGGGCTATGCTTATATGCAGAGTGATTTTAGGAAGAATTGCTAACTATGATGGTCAGGGGCTTGTCGATGGCAAAGATGGTGGTTTCGACTTTCGACTTTCGACTCAATGGTAGGCCTAGAAGATGGCTTGGATGAGCTAGTTATCTTGGATCTAAGGGCCATCCTCCCATGCTTTGTCATCATATACAATCTCCATTAAGCTTTTGCAAGTCACCATTAGTGAGAGGATACCCTATTTTTTTACTTTGATAAAGGCTTCAATAGACTGTATCATTTGAAATTTAGCAAAATTAGCTTGACAATTCATGTTCTCCTTTGATACTATCAAAATTTTGGATGCATAATAGGGTATATCTACAAAATACATAACTTAAATTTCAGGCTTCCATGAACATATTGCATTATTTTATAGAAATCATATTGGATGTAGATTTTATTTATGTGTTGTAGATTGTGTTGTTCAGGTTTTGTGTGTTGTTAAGAGCCAAATGAGGATTATCAGGTTTTGTAGTGTTGTAATTTGTGTTGTCAAGAGACTGTGAGAATATATTTCAGGCCCAATTATGCAATTACAAATAATTCCAGATCCAAAACAGTTGGGCAAAACGCGGCGGATTGGGGAGGGAACCAGCAACCCGCCAGTAGAACCAAAAGCCTCTAACGGATTGGCGGGACGAGGCGGATATCCGCTAATCTGTTCGGGGCGGGTATGGTTTTTAACTATACTTTTAAACAGATTGACGGGGCGGATTTGGGGATCCGTGATCAGTAGCGGGGCGGGGATGGATTTGCTCAAATCCACCCCGTTGCCATCCCTAAGTCCTATTGTTTCTATTCTTCAATATGCGGATGATATTATCCTTTTTTGTGATGTCTCTGCTTTTCAGGTTCTTTCTCTCAAAAGAATTATGCTTTGGTTCGAAGTTATTTCAGGTCTGAAAATCAACTTCACAAATCAATGGTGTTGCCCATTGGAGATGTTTCTCATCTATAGTAGTTGGCGGGTTTATTTGGTTGTGCGACGGGTCAGCTTCCAGTTAAGTATTTAGGCATGCCTTTGGGTGCTAGATTTAAAAGTACAGTTGTGTGGGATGAGTCAATCGAAATTATGGAATCGAGACTAGCCTCTTGAAAGCGCAAATTCCCCTCAAATGCAGGCAGACTAGCACTTGTCCAATCCAATTTAGCTTTTATCCCTGTGTTTCTTCTGTCTTTTATCAATGTTCATTTTTTAATTGCAGCCAAGATGGAACAGATCATGCGTGATTTCCTTTGGGGTTCCACTCAAACCTCCAGAAAGATGCATCTAGTGGATTGAGAGAAAATTTGTTGTCCAAATATTTGAGATGGTCAAGGCATTCGCCAAGTGAGTACTTTCAATATAGCATTACTTTTCAAGTGGCTTTGGCGATTTGCAGAAGAAGATGACTCTTTATGGAGATCGCTTATCATTGATAAATATGGACGAAATAGATGAAATTGGGATACCATAACCAAGTACACTCCCTATGGGTGCTCTATGTTGAAGTCCATATCTCGGTGTGCAAGTATGTTCTACCCTCACACCTCGCTTCACTGTGGCAATGGCAATCTCAATCTTTCTGGCATGATTCTTGATGTACCGACCAACCTCTAAAGGATTTGCTTCCAATGTTGTTCCTCATTAGCAACCAGAAAAATGGGAGAGTTATCAATTTTTGGTCCAATGAAGATTCTTGGGATCTTTCGTTTCGGAGACCCCTAAATGATGGGGAACTAGAGATCGTCGTCTATTTAATGCAATTGTTGGATATTTAGATGTTCTCGGAGGGATCTGCTAGTTTGGTGTGGAAGGGTAAAAGTGAGGGTTTCTCGGTGAAAGAATTTTTCGATATGCTGGCTGCATCTCATTATGAGACCCACTCCGACCCCTTCATTTCCTCTCACAAGAATCTGGTTTGGGTGAAAATCTTCTCCCTCAGATTAAGTTCTTTTGTTGGTCAGTAATGTATGAGAGGATTCTGACTAAAAATAGGTTGAAGAATAGAGGAATCCTCACAAAAAAAGTCTTTGTGCGCTTTGTAACGAGAATGACGACACTCTGGATCACTTGATGCTTCATTGCAGATTCTCCAAATCCATTTGGAACAATTTCTTCTCAGAATTTGGTTTGAGTTTGATGTTTCAAGGTTCCCTTTTGGATTGGCTAAGTTGGTGGTCACAAGCTAATCCATCCCGGTGCGTGAAGTGGTTATGGCGTAGGGTTCCTCACGTGCTCATGTTGTGTGTGTGGAAAGAGAGAAATATGAGGGTTTTTGAAGGGCTTAACTGATTGGAGCATTCTATCTTTATCGAGATTAGGGAATTGCTTTGGAAGATGAGTTTGACTTGTAATCTCTTTAGAGACTTTTTTTTTTGACACCTTCGTGGTGTTTTGGCATTCCTTGATATTGAGATGGTTATATTTTGTTTATCTTCTTATCTTCAATAAAAAAAAATTTCGTGTTTGGACTTAAAAAAAGACTCAACTCAAAAATTGAGAAATAGGTTTCAACCACCAAATTTTGAAAAGTTAAATAAACTCACAAATGTTCATTTTTTATAGAGACTCACAAATTTTCCTTTTTTTGGAAACTCAAAAACTAAAAAATATCTATTGTTAGAGAAACTGACAACTTTTTATTTTTTTGAGACACAAAACTGGTAAACCATATCTCATGCATCAAATTTATTAAAGATTTGCGAGTATAGAATTAGACGCTCTGTTAAACTCGTAGATTTTTTTTTTTTTTTTTTGGAAACTTAGTAACTACATAAGCTGCAATAAAAAACTATGAACTTGAACCGTAATACCCGCGCAACCAACACCTTGATAGTAAATACATATTTGCAATTTTAAGTGAAACCATAATAAACATTATGTAACAACACACTTTTGTGCAAAAATAAACATACGCATCTATTCACAATCTAATATAATCAATGCAACCGTCTTGTACAAGCATTTATAGACAAAATGATGATCACTCGACTATGGAAAACGAAAGATAAAGCCAAGTCTACAATACATCATCGTCATCAAAGCCCATTCCTGATACTTTCGGGGTCGGCTACACGGATTTTGGTTCTCCAAGCAATACGGTCTTCTCACATATCCTCACTTAATCCAAGCTCAATGATGTCTTCCTTCACCACTTTAATCGAAGTTTTAACGGTCGCCCCCCTGTCTACACCATCTATTAACTTTTCAATATAGACATTTTCTAATTGGCGTCATGCTTAGTCTCCTCCGGACGTGACCAAACCGCGTTAAACACCTTTATATAATTTTGTCCTTTATGGGTGTTACACTTAAGTATCTTCTAATTCTTTCATTCATAATTTTATCCGTACGAGTTTTATCACACATCCATCTTAACATACACATCTTTGCTACCGCTATCCTTTGCGTAAGTTGTCCCGTAGTAGCCCAACATTCTGAGCCTTATAGCATGGTCGATTGAACAATTGTCGTATACCATTTCCCTCTTAACCTTGCAGGCATCCTTCTATCGCATAATACTCCTGACGTCATTTTCCATTTCGTCCAACTAGCTTTAATTTTATGGTCTGCATTTTCTCCAATATATGTCCCACAAAACTATAGACAGTTGTTAAAGTGAAACTAGTGTTGTCTAACAAAAACTTCAAAAACTTTTATAGTATCAAACTATGTTAAGTCATGAACAACTGGGTTCGAATCTTGCACCGACATCGGTTGAATCTCTTCCAATTTTTCCATCTTCGCTGCGGACAGTGCGATCCAGACCTCAACTTATTTAGTACACCTATAGGCTCACTGTAGATGTGGGTGTGACATTGGTGCACCAGGCGTCATGACTGGCCCAACAAAGTGTTTCCCGAAATATAGACGATGTAAAGCACCTGCATCAGGTCTAAAATCGGTGGTCTTGTGAGATAAGGAAGGCAAATGATGAATCTTGTCTCATTGTAAGATATGAAGGCACTAACGTCCAATAAGCTAGGCTCGTCTGAACTTTACAATGATCCAATAGTTTCTTCAACTTCTTACAGTCCGCCTCACCCACAATTGAACCCAAAATCATACTCAATGTTCAATTGGTTCAAGAGCCCTTTTCCAGTCACCCAATTTTGGATAAACCAATACTTGCATCAAATGATGAAATCCACAGTTGTCATCGGAAATAATGTCGAGTATGTCCACAACGTAGTCTATAATGTACGAGACAAACTCATCAGATGGGAAAATACACTTCCTTCTCGAATGTCGCATGCTTGCTTGCGTTGCCACATCTTCCTTTGACTTAACTTCTTCAAAGGTAGAAGGTAGTGAGCATAGTAGACTCGATCATGTCCAACAAAGTAGCCTATATACAACTAATGATATACAAGATCAGTAAACAAATAATGATAACCCAACATTGGTAAAACAAACAATCGCAAGAAAGCGAAATTCTAATATCAAACCGATGCACATGCCAATAGGTAGTGGGGATAGTAGCCTACTACAATGCTTTGTCAAACCCTAATTCAAAATTGTAACAGATGATGAGCTACAATGCTATAGAACAACACATGAACAAAAAAACACTAATGGTTTTATGTTATTTTTAACAAATAAATAACAAATTCAGACGAATTACCCTACTTTACAATCAAAGAAAAAAATCAACACCCACTAATGAGTATCACTTAAATTGTGGAATGATGTTAACGTGCTATCAAACAACACTTGGAAAACGTCACTATCAAACAACATTAAGTTGTTACAAATAAAAACCTTAAAGTTACAAAATAAGCAAGAAACATACATTGGATGGGTTTGTTCCATTGTCATAAGAAGATTGAGTGAGATTTGAGCAACCAACATTTCACTCAAAGTTGTTTTAACACTTAAAAGAAACCACAAAGTCTCCATATTCTCCTTCCTCCATCTTAAACCTCTATCCTTCTAAATCAAACACAAAATAAGCAATAGGGGGTCAAACACGATCGAATGACAAGAATGAGGGTCGATTATAGTCAGAAAATGGATGGAGATGTGCCAGACAGAGGCTCTCTTGCACGTGCCCTAGAGAGCCTTGTGTTTTTTTTGGCAAAAATGGTCAGAGAGAGAGTTTTGATCTCGCAGTAGCACCTAGTAAAAATTTTGCCCAATTTTGAAGCGAAAAACAAGGTGAAACTTGGAAGAAAACGTGAGTGTGCATAGCAGCTCCCCATTTATTATTAGACACTAGTTGTGAGTGTCGGCTACACGTGCATGTAATTATTTATTTTCATAATTAAGTAAATGTGAAATTGTAAATTAAATTCATGAATAATTATGAAAAATAACTTAATCTAATTTTTCTATTGTGCCTTAGACAAAAGCTCTTTTATCCCATGCTACATTTTCTTTACATACTCCAAAAAATGCAAACAAACAAAAAAAATCCTTGAAATTGCCGCATGATTTAAAGTAATGAATCACATCACCCCTTTGTAGTATTAAATGTTATAGTAGTGTGGGCTCCATAAATAAAGCATGAAAAAATTAAATGCACCTTTATTCATTTTTGCCACTCAAAATGTTTGTTTTTACTACTTATTTAGATTGTAAATATAATGAATGCTTTAGGGCAAAATGAACATTACAAATATCAGGGTTGAAAACACTCATCACTGTTCATCTGGCAGAAGTGGCGTTATAGCGGTAGAGATAAAGTTTAAGCTAGCAACACGAGAAATCAATCATCTCTGAAATGATGGAAAAACAAACCTTTAACAAATCGACACTATGCTCCATGCCCAAGTCCAATAGTGAAATATGTGCTTCCTTTGGAAAATTTGATAAAGAACACATTTGAGATCTGTATGTGGTACCTAATCTCAATTCATAATCTACAATGGGACCAAAGGAGGGCGACCCATCAACACACCACCTTTCATAGACAAGCTCCATGTTGGTCTCTGCAGTTGTTTTCAGAAGGGAGAAACTGAAATTGGTGAATATCCATCACACTTTGCGTAAAGGTGTGTAAAAGTAAAGTTCATTCCCAAGCAAAGTTTGATCTTCCAGTTTCCACCTTCCCTATACTGCCTTATTGCCACATCTTCACCTCTTTCTATATCAAATGCCCTACATTAACTCCTTTCAGGTATCCCTACATTTCCAGTGGCCATAGATTGAAAAGTGTACATTGATTTCTGCATTTCCAGCAAAATACTTCATTTCAAAAAAATGCTTAACTTCATATATTAAACAAAAATGCTAGTAAATTAGGTTTTTGTAAGGGGCGTGATCTCGAGATAATGATGAAATTTCCAAAAGTTTATGTTACGATTGATAATCTCGAGAGAGAAAAAACAAGCAACAAATGTTACGATTGAAAATTTATCTCAAAGTGCACAGTAGAAGGTAAGTGTTATAATCTCGTACAAATGTGTGTCGGTGGCTTACAAGGTACAACAATATTACGACAAATATGGAATCCATAAGCAATAAATTTTCCAGGTGTTGAAAAGGATTCGATAATGCATGCAAGTGGCATGACCATTGACTATCGAGTGTTATTATTATGTACTGCTCATGGGTTTTTTTTTTATACAACTACTTTTTTTGTTTTTTGGGTGTATAAATGTAATGATTTGAATCAACCAGCACAAATAGAAATGATTTACACTTGGACAGAGCGGAGTTCAAGCATGACAAGTATTTGTATGTCCCGAAGGATACTACAAAATGGAATGCAGTAAAAACACTAACTGAGCAAAAAAGTTTTAGGGGTTGAGATCGATAGAGTTTCCACAATCAATTATGACATTCCTCTCTTTTACGTTGGATGTAATTCCTCCTAGGATGAGAATGATAAAAATTAAGGACTAATCTTCTGATTGATGAACGTCTAATATATAGCTTATACGTTCTCCGAAAGTAGTTGCAAATGTCCATTTTTTGTAATGATAGTTTGATTAGATTGAGCATCCATACTACAAAATAACATTAGACAATCTCTACCATAGATGAAATTGCAATATTTGAGCCATTAATCCCATTTAGACGTGGTACCTAACACCATTTCCATGAGAACAACCAAAACACAACCATGGTCTTTTGTGAATCATTTGCGAAGGCAAGAAGCAAAAGTATCTAAGCATGTGAATGCAGCTGTGATGATATGATAATTTAATTAATGAGCATCATCATTATTGGGTATATTTACCTAATGTCATTATAGGTACTTATCTATGCAACCAACTTTGAAGGGCAAATGGAGTGGTGGTGGCTCCCATTTTCTCATCTTAACGCGCTTTCTTCCAACCCACACCAAAATCAAAGATGATAAACATACATACATCAAACAAAGACACTTAACATTTTAACATAGAGAGATTGATCATAGATATGTAAATGAAGGTCTCTGTCTGTCTTCACTTTAATAAGTCTCCACAAAAGGTAATTACAATTTGGGTTGCAACTATAAACACAGAAGAATCTACATTTTTATTCCCACAATTTTCTCTGATGTTCATTTACCTTTTATTTTCTTATTTCTATGGGTTATGTCCCACAAACCCCCACAAGTAACACTCACTCTCTCTGCTGCACTCTCTCTGTCCTCCCATCACACAAAATTTACTCCCCAACATAATATCCTCTCCTGACAAATGAACAAATACAAAGCCCCATTCCCATACAACAAAGAAAGAAAGAAAAAAAATCATATTATATATGTACTTATAATATGTTTACCACTAATCGATAATGTGGATTTCTTTTTTTTATGACACTGGGAATCTTGGAAATTCTGAATTCATGAAGCCACCACCACGACGTCCACCTAATTTCTTTGCCTTCCCATGGATGTTGAAGCTAAAACAAACGAAAAATGGAAAAGAAAAGAAAAGCAAACTCCTTTTTCTAAAGCAAGCCTTCAGAGCCAAGGTGTTTATACATCCTTTCCTTCCAATCATTCTCTGAAGCAACTGCTGTAAGAATATATAATTAAGTATTATGAGTACAATTAATCACCAAATATATGATCAATAAAGGCATCAAATGATATCAAAAACAACAAATCGCCCCAATTTTATTCCAAGTAGGTACAGGTAGAAATGTTGTATTATTATTATGTAAAAGAACAAAAGAACGCCTTTTTTTTTCCAAGTGAAAATAACAACACTGGCCTTGAGGCGGGGCCTTGAGATCTACCTTTGGGTGTATATCTGTTGTTGGCTGGCAGTGGGAATTTTCAATGGCAAGTGATGAAACGAGAATCTTGACCAAAGGCACCCAGCATGCTACATGCTACCTCCATCAATTTCCCTGTAAAAGAAGAGTAAAGCCATATTAGAATTGATTCAAAGAAAATGTATATTTTCAAGCAAGGATATCAGAATATATTCACCGCAAGAGTAAAGATCAAACAAATACATCAATGCAACAGGTAAGTAGAGGACTATATACTAGTATAATTAAAACAGTATCATTCAGGATGTGTTATGGTTCTGTTTCCTGAAAGCTTTGATATATAAAATTAAATGGCACCAACCAACTGTAAAGCACGTACTAAATAATAATTGAACATCACTCTTCACAACACGACCAATATAATATAAGAAGAAACTCATGGGCTAGAAACAAAAAAAAAAAAATCATGGAAAGTAATAAACAAATACGGAGGAAGTAAGCATGACACCTGACTAATTGAGATTAAAATACTAGGTCAAACATTCCCAATAACTCACTGCTCCAAAACAAAATACCTAATTATTAGCACACCCAGCTGGATTTTGTGTGGTTTAGTTGATCTGCCCCTTCATGAACTCTTTTTTATACGACGACTTCAAAACTAACCTAAATACACAATTATTTCCCCACCGACAGCTCCCATGAGGTCCAAATTCCCAATAATGGAAAACTGGAATGAATTTACTGTATGTCGGAACTCCCACGGTGTAATCTGGAGCAACTATCCAATGGTTGAAGTCTTGAAACTTAGGACATCGAGGATTACTAGATATCTAACACTAATCCTGAATCTCAAAACTATGCCAAATGTATCCAACATAACAATTTGAAGATCACACCAGACTACTTACATCCCAAAAACTATAGGTAAAACAAAATACATAGGTCTTGTGAATGGAATTGTGTGCTTTATTTTTTCTGTTGTCCTCTTATCATCTAGGGAATGGAAAGTATAATTTTCCTCTACAAGGTATATGATTTCATGAACATCTGACTTTCTGCTAGGTTGACTATCACATGACCACCAGATCCACCCATGAGTTGTAAACACACAACCACCCAATGTTCTCAAGCCACAGAATTTTTACTCAAATTGACAGCTGATTCCAGTTAACATGCATATCCTCAACTATTCCCTCTAATTTTTCCATTTCCTTACCTTTTGACTTTAAAATTTGTTTTCATGTGTTCATGAAAGTTACATATTTTTTCCCTTCAAATCAATCAAATTCCTTAATCGAGTCCGCCCCTATGGAAACTCCCAAATTTTCTAAAAAAATTGTTGGGAACCTAAAATTTAAGACACTAAACGAGGCAAGTTGGATGTAACGTATTCTCCCCTGTTCACTACTACACTACAAGTCACGGATTGAGAAAGTGAAAAGGAAAGCGTTAAAGAACCATAAAACAAAAAGGTGTTACTTCCCTCCACGTGATCAACATGATCCCACCTAAAATCTTAAACCGGAAAACCCACCTGAATCTGTCACTCATTAATCTCGTTTCTTCTACTAATTCAACATCTAAACCCACCGGATTCTGTAACTCACTAAGCTCATCTCTTCCACGGTTCAATCAGTTCTGAACACAAATTAGCATAACATATATATTTTAAAAATAAAAATAAATAACAGAAACAAAAACGCACCTCTTCTTGGCTTAACAGCAACCTTAACGGAATTTTTTGATTTCGTTTCGGTTTCGGTCTTGGTCTTTTCTTCAGGAGGGAATAGCACCCCATCAATACCTTGCACCGAAATCCGACCATCCGTATAAATATCAGGATCAAACAAATATGCCGATTGTTCATCGCTGTGTCCAAACTTGACTGATCCATCAGCTTCCTGAGCTACAACCTTGTGAGGCAACCGTAACGTATCGTATCGGACCGAACCGAATCTCCTCACAGTGTTGTACATACTCTCCTCCGTTTGGTACTCTGGTATCATGTGGTAGTACATGATCTGCTCCGGCGCACCTGGTTCACTCAACTGATCTGTCGTGAGCTTCGCCATAGCTTCGTCATTAGGAGCCAACACGGTAATAACATAGCCTTCGGAGACTAGTCTCCCCATTTCGGTGGCGAGAGAGGTTAGATTAACAAGAATGTCAGCCATTTCGTTGTATCCACCGTAATGTAGAAGCGTCTGGATGAAGTCCTTCACTTGGCTCTCTCCATCGAAGTGGTGGCGCGCACCGCCCGGTCCAGGTGCAGGAGCTGGAGCGATTGACGGTCCAGGAGCCATGGCATCGTACACTGGAAGAGCCGGTGGTGCACCGGCTGGAGCTGGAGAAGCAGGCTTCTTGAGACGGTGTGTTCTTGGATCTACTTCAGGTGCTCCCTGAGGCAACACGGCGGAGATTGTACGGAGACTGCGACGGCGATTGAAATCTTCTTGAACAGATCGAGGCACTAGTAGTCGTTCGATGCCGTGAATCACTCCGTCAGGGCGGACCACGGCGTCGGGATGGATGACGGTGGCGAGATCGACTTTCTTGCTGGAGTTCTTGCATTGCAGGTGAAGATGGTCACTAGTGAGAGTGTGGTGCCGAGCTGACTGACTGTGTTTCGTCGGCCACTCGGTGGATCCGATCCGCTTGGGAATGATGTGGAACAATAACAAAGTTTGGAGAGATTTGAGATTACCGGGTTCGAGTAGAAAGCGTTTGAACTCTGGATCGAGATCGCGCTCCAATGCTTCATTTCTTGGTGCAAAAATGGTTATATTGTGCTTGCCTACAGCGTCTTCTAGGGTCTGTAGAAGGAGAGCTTTCTCAACGAGTTCGGCGAGCTCGGTGTAATGCGAGTCCAGTAGAGCTACAAGAACTGAATTTGAATTGATTTGGGTGGAAGTTGAAGACTGAGAAGAAGATAGCTTGGAAGTCGGATTCTCCGCCAATGCAGTGGAGATTACGGCAATGGAGATGAGACAGATAGTGAAGAAGACCTTCGTAACGCCATAGATGTGAGAATCCATGGCTATGGCGATTGAAATAACCAGGTGCAGATGGTTTGGTTTTTCAGTGAGTCGAGCTTTTGTTCGGTTTTGGTGTTTTCTTGATGCAGTGTTTTGTGTGTGGTGAGAGAGAGGGGTTTTGTTGTGTTTGGGACGGATTTGAAGTGAAGATATTAACTTGGGTTGGTAGTAGTGCGTCAGATCCCCTGTGAAGAAGGTTGGTCACCTGGCTGAATTGAAGGTGCTCAAGGAAGGAACTCTCTCACTCTCTTCTACACAGAGAGGGGTTCTGCCTTTTCAGACAGTCTGGATGTGGGGTCAATTCACACGAATCGACTCGACTCGACTTCAGCTTGATCAAGTCTTTCAGCTGGATGAGCTTGAATACAACCTAACTTAAATTACACCTTTACCCATGGTCAATGTGTTGACTGTTGAATGATATATGACTCGATTACTTTTTCTTTTCATATTTATTTTCTTCTAAAGTCACTTTTGGCATCTATAATTAGGGGTGGGGCATCCCAGTCCGTGATCTGGATCACGTTTCAATCCATTTTTGTCTCATTCAGATTTTTTGAGTTCTATTAAAATTAATCAATCTCGTCCCGTTTCGATTTAGAATGGGGTGAGATTGGGATGAAGATTTTCAATTTCGCTTATTCTGTCATGTTTCATCTCGGACCAATTATTTTAATATTTAATATTATATATAATATGAAACTATTTATTGGCATGACTTTTATTTGTTATTTTATTTACTGACATTACTATTTTATTCTCACAAGCTACCATGAGACTCACTTAAATAATGAATCTAACTCAAACTTTTTCTTTTTTTTTTCCCTCTTCCTAACTATTGACAACAACAATGTGTGCCCCTCGTAGTTTTTAAATGACAAACTCATTGATCATTTTCGTTAACAATGTACAAAAAAATGATTATCTTTAATAATGGTTCTAAAAAAACAGAGTAAAAGCTAACGAAATTGGGAAATAATAATCAATGGCTTAAATTATATAATTGTTCTTAGAGTTGTGTGTTTGGTAAATCCAAAATTTATAATCTTGCATGTTGAATCTTCAATTCAAAATTTAGCACATGTTCATCTCGTCCCGAACCCATTTGGGATGTGATGAGATCTATATCTCATCTCGTCCCGAACCCGTTTGGGATGTTATAAGGATGAGGTCCATCCCATCCCATTCCCACCCCTATCTGTAATCAAGTTTCCATCCACGTTCTTTTTTTAGATCATAGGCTTTTTTTGTTTGATCTTAGTGGCCGTAAAAAAATATTTGGTGCATGCCTCTCATTCCTTCAATTCTTTTTCTCCTAATTTATGTTTTCAATAAATAAATAAATAGATAAAATTGTAACATGGCTAGTTTATACTCCGTTTGAAATTTATTCAAACTAACATTATTGTTCACATCTCAATTATTTTGACAGGCAAACTCTAGTTGGTCGATCTCATCTTCCAACATTCTCACCTTACTGAATACATTGCCAAATACTTCCTTATTCCAACTTTTCAGCTTTCCTCTCATTTTTTTCAGCCGAAAAGGCCAAGATGTCAATGGCCCTAATAGACAAACACTCAAATTCCCATTTTATTTAACAAATTTTAAGAAATTGATGTGAGTAGTCCACATACGCTCGAATCTAAAAGGGATCATACATGTTCTAAAGCTCACTGGCAGAGATATAAATAATGGAGTATGATCTGAGCACGTATGGTGGAAATGTTCTACCCAAGTGTTATGCATCTTGATAAACCATTCCGCATTTTCAAAAAAACGATAATCTTGCCCCCACTCTCTGATTTCATTGCTAGTTATTGCATCAAGTATATTTGGTCCTTCAAACCCCAAGTCTGTCAAACGACTAGCTGAGATACATCTAGCAAATTATGCCATAGCTGTGAGTTCCAGAGTTCTACCCCCCAGTTTTTTCTGACTTTTCTAAAACAACATTAAAATCTATTCTGATTAGCCATGGTTTTGAGATTCCCATCGCTATCTGTTCTACTTCCACCCAAAGGTTTCTATGCTCAACAACTAAGCATTCTGCATACAAAAGAAACAAAAAAATTATGATTGGATGTGATCAAATTCACTCTGCAATGAATAGCCTAATCTGAAACACCAGTGACACTCAAATCTACTTCATCAGACCAATAAACCCACAATTTCCCACCCATATGTGCATTCGACGTAGAGCGATTCTATGTGTCGAGGGAAAGGGCGAGGAAACCAGCGAGGTAAACGAGGTGGCGGGGGGTGAACCGTTCACCCCCCTCGAGATGCGCGCGCGGAAAACATCTCGAGAGGGGTGAACGGTTCACTCCCCGCCACCTCGTTTACCTCGCTGGTTTCCTCGCTCTTTCCCTCGACATTTAGAATTTCTGTTCGACGTAACACGCAACATAAAAAACTTACCTCTCACCTCCATGCGTCTCTTAGAATCTATCATAGGTTTTTTAACCGAAACGGCCTACTGTTCACCAGTTTCAACATATATGTCGAACATCCTTACTTACATTTTCTGTTTCCAAGGATCACAAGGGATATACCACATAACTCATTTGGTAAGAAATCAATATTACCGATTACTTCCAATGCTTTTAACTTAAACTGTATCCATTCCATGTTGACCACTCTATTCCACTCCAGCCTAACAATGTATTGTTTCTTCAGAAAATTGGCATCCTTAGTTGTCCGCCTATCTATCTCCTTTCTCTATACTTCACCCTTGGCTATCACCCAAACCACGTATGTTTCTGTTTAAAGATGGATGAAAAGAGAAAGACTGTAATAGTAGATAGTAAGAATCGGCACCTTTAACATTTAGGCTCTGTTCGGTTACAAAGAAGAAACTCCATCGATACCAGTGAAAACCTATAAGAGGTAGCAAAAGTTGGCACTGTCGAAAGGAAAAGCTATTACAACATTTCCATGGGGTTCAGTTGGAAGTTTTGAAACTCTGTATACTACCAATATGGAGTCAGATGACACAGGAATAGAGGGCTATATAGGTACAAAGCTGACTGGCATAAAACATTACTATTTGCATGAAAAGCTTGCGACAATCAGAAAACTATTTTATACAAATCACAAACGAGCGCTATGAAAATTACTTCCTTTTTTTTTTTTTTCATTCTATATCCTACAACAATATTCAATCTTATGAACAATGACACTATATATGGTCCCTTCATTCACTCATCTCATACTAACATTGATTTCTAGGAAAGCAAAACATGCGTCTAACTATTTCTCATCATCTCGTTCGCTCATTCCAAACTAACAAGGCTACCTTTATTTTATGAAGGATGAAGCATTTCATATTTAAGTCACAAGTACATTGCCTTTTCTGTCACAAGAACTACTGTTGGATGGATGCATCATACATAGTGACTATAATTAGATAACCAAAAGAATGCATCTGTAGAGAATTAACTCTGCAAGTGATAGGATTAGTGCTAATTAGATAACCAAAAGAATGCATCCGTCAGAGAACTAACTCTGCGAGTGATAGGATTGGTGATGCATATAACTCAGTGCTCTTTAACAAGTTTTTTATTATTATTATGCACTAGGTCGCCTTGTTACCCACTCCCCGAGCATTCCAATACATTATCTTAACAATCACGAGGATACTTGATGATTGAAACACATTTTGTAACTTTGTGTACATTTATAAATGGTATTTTGTATACATACGATGATCAATTGAAAGAGAATTCAACTTTTTGTAGTCTTGACTTGTATCTTTTTTATCATTAAATATCAACAAATTATATTTTACATTTCTTGAAGATTTGCATTGGTTTGTATTTTATGGATGGATGAGTAGTTTTATGGATGTTGTATATCATGCTAATGGGTAAAAGTAATTGTATAGTAACATAAACATGAGCAAATAAATCAGATTGTGAAATGAAAGGCTAAAAATGAGTACATCTCAAAGTTTAAAATTTATGTTGTCAAAAAATTTTTAGGCACTAATCCTGCGAATACTCCTACCACAACCGCAGTGACCGCTGCGGTTCTAACACAAGCAATCACAGACTAAAATGTGATCGAGTCCTGAAAACTAATCAACATGGATTGATATCTAACGCAACGGCTCATGCGAAGCCAATAACATGTATCGCGGCTGTCACCGCGATTATATCTATCCCTTTTGCAAGCCTTTTGACAGTAATGATCACACTATGCCCATTTTTTTATATTTGGATCATTTTTTTTTTCATTTTTTCATTTTTTCATTTTTTTCAATTCCTATAGGTTTGATAGACTATTGGCATATTTGATTTATTGCTAAACCCCATTTTTGAACTTCTCAAGTTGATGTGTTCAAAAGTATAGTTGAGCAATAAATCAAATATATCAATAGTTTATCAAAGCCATAGGAATTAAAAATACACTCTTTCCATTTTTTTTCTTTTATTTTTTAATTTGAATTTTTTCAATTTCGATGGGTTTTAGATACTATTGACACATTTGATTTATTGCAAAACTTTAATTTTGAACACCCTAACTTGAGAAGGTCAAAAGTGGGGTTTAGTAATAAATCAAATATGTCAATAGTGCATCAAACTCATAGAATTGAAAAAAAAAAATACAAAAATTTGAAAAAATGGGCAGAATCTGATTTTTGTCCAAACGCAGCGAGGATGCATGTTCCATTCACAGTGACCGCTGCATTTGGTCAGAAAACTGACTATGACCATTTTTGAATTTGAATCTATTTTAGTTAATTTCAATTCATATGGGTTTGATACACTATTGACATATTTGATTTATTGTAAAACTCCAATTTTAAAACCCCAACTTGAGAAGGTCAAAAGTGAGATTTAACAAAAAAATCAAATATGTCAATAGTGTATCAAACCCATAGGAATTGAAAAACAATTCAAATACAAAAAAATTGACAGTCTGATTTCTGTCCAAACGCTGAGGTCGCTGCGAGGATGTTTGTTCCATTCACAGTGACCACTATGTTTTGACAGAAAATAGACTCTGTCCATTTTTTCATTTTAATATTTTTTTTGGTTTTTTTTCAATTCCTCTGGGTTTGATACACTATTAACATATTTGATTTATTACAAAACTCCAATTTTGAATACCCCAACTTGAGAAGGTCAAAAGTGGGATTTAGCAATAAATAAAAAAATTTCAATAGTCTATCAAATCCATAGGAATTGAAAAAAAAATGAAAAAAGATTCAAGTACAAAAAAGGAAAAAGAAATGAACAGAGCCTGATTTTTGTCCAAACGCAACGGTTGCTGAGAGGTAACTTTGTTCCATTCGCAATAACCGATGCATTTGGACAGAAATCAGACTTTGTCATTTTTTTTCAAAATTTTTGAATTTGAACTTTTTTTTCATTTTTTTCATTTCCTATTGGTTTGATACACTATTGACATATTTGATTTATTGCTAAACTCCACTTTTAAATACCCTAACTTGAAAAAGGTCAGGGCTCAGCAATAAATCAAATACGTCAATAATGTATCCAACCCTTACTAATTGAAATAAATCCAAAAATTCAAAATTTGGACAGAGTCTATTTTTTGTCCCAGTGCAGCGGTCACTGCGAATTGGATAGCTATAGTCGCATTGACCACTGTGACCCTTTTAGTTGTTTCACATGTGCCGCTGCGTTTGATGTTATTTTCTTTAACATTAGTTTTGAGGACTCAAACGCAGCGGTCACTGCAATTTTGTAAATCATCTTCGCAACAACTCTTGCATTTGCAGGAAAAAAATGGTAGAGTTTTTGTTTTAGGTCAAGTTGTGTCAAAATTTTCATGGTCTTTGATAGAATTTGTTACTTTTACTTGGTCTAAAGTTAACATTAGAACCATTACTAAAATATACATAAATACTGATGCGAATCATAATTGATTGCATAAACATATAGTAATTACAACAAAAAATTGTTTCTGGAAATTGTTCCTGAAATCACTAACCAACTACAAAATACAACAAAGAAAATTGTATCTGAAGATTATACATCAATTCCTCATAGTCTTTTTTCGAGGTTCTTTTCCAGGCATATTCTTCTCACGCCTCCTCTTGATTGTACCCTCAACGCCACCACTAGCAAAAACTTCATTGTCTTCAGCACCACCACCCCTCCCCTTCCTCTACCACCAATACCACGATTATCATCACATTTTCCTCTACCACCACCAGCACCATCACCACCCTCAGATATTTCTCTACCAGCACCAACAACACCACCCATTCCCCTACCACCTCCTGCAGCAGCACCACCAGTTTGACTAGATTGTTGCTCTTCCTCATTATTTCTGAAGGAGGAGAAATTTGTAGACATTTGTCTTAGCAACTCACCTATTATATTTTGCCTCTTGAGCAAAACTACCTTATCCACATTCCCTCATTCTTTAGTAGATGTGTCTACCAACTGAAGAGCTTCATCAACCAACTTGTTCTGCAAGGAAAACATTGATCTTAGTAAAATAAAATAAAATCAATTATGTATTTCAAATGTTAGCAAATTTATTAAACTAGATATCAATTACTCGATTGTGAGATATGAACAATTGATTTCTTAAGGGATGCGTCCTCCTAGTATTCAGTGGTTGGATGAACGGATGACTAATCTCATGAAACCACTCCAAGTAGTCTTTGTTGCAATCCCATGAAAGCTTCATTGATGCTCATTGGTTTTCAATTGACACGAGATGATTATCTAAGTTGCAGCAAATGAAGACAACATCTCCTGTTTCAAGGAGTAGTTGTGGCCAGATCAACCTCTATTCTTCATTTTGGCTTGAATGGGGAGATTTAGAATGACTTGTACCCTTTCTATCTGTCTCGTCACTCGATCAGGATGATAGGGTTCTTCAACATCAGGGTATAACAAGCAGCCTTGAAACCATGTAATGTTGTAAGTGGAGTTCTTTACTTGAATTCCACATAAGGGTCCCAAATAACCAGATAATACAAACATTAACTTATAAAATTAACTGAGATGAAACATAAACTTAAATGACTAACTCCTACCTCTTCAAGAGACATGTCAACAATATTTTCCCTAAGAGTCAAAAAAAATTCACTACTCACGACCTCGTTAAGTTGGAGCCAATCCCACTTAGCCATGGTGAGGAGTCAATCCTTCCACGAGACTTGAACCTTACCCAAAGGCTAAAGTGATCGTATATCCAACACCATAAAAGAATTAAACATATAAATATAAAGAATCAATATCTGAAACACTAAAAAGATAATTAAGTGAGCAATTAACCCGAAAATTGTACCTCCAAAAGTGGCAAATATCCAGATATTTATTTGGTACCCGCTCTGCTAGCACAATCAAGTTAACGATACAAGAACGCCAAAGTACCAACTCCCCATGCGTATTTCCCAATATCATCCACCTTTATCAGCAACTTCAAATATTCAGTGCACACCTTGGTTCCAGTCTTATCAGCGAAGATCGTCATGCCCGGAAGAAATAACAAGTAACCCCGTGCAACTTGTTTTGTTTTAAGATAATCATTTGTGTTTACTTTCCCACGACAATGATCCTTCATAAATTTCATCTCCACAAAACTCTGATACTTCTGGACATGCTTTTGTGCTTCGTTATTTTGAATCCCCATACCATTCACCAAAAGTTGAACACACTCTTATGCCTTCATTTAAGTTTTTTTCACCATGACCGGCATACCAACAATTGGCAAATGAGTGATAGGGTAGATATCATCGACGGTGATGGTCATTTATCTAAAAGGGAGCTGAAAAATGTTGGTTTCGGGTTGCCAACGCTCGATGAAGGTACAAATTGTGACCCTATCGATATGATCCTTACAATAGTCTATAAACGGTCAGAGACCACTCTTATAGATCATTGAAATAACTTCCTTCAGCTCCTCACGCAACCTCCAAACTATAAAATTCTTGTACTGATGTCTACATCTCAACTCTCTTCGTTCCTACACAATAAGAGAAACTAGTCAGTGTCCAAATAATGTAAAATCATTTTGTTTTGTATAATGGAAATATTATAAATACCTCCTAACAAGATCAAATGGAGCGAGCAACACGACCATCATAATCCTCTAATATGGATGCATCATTGGGACCACCAGGATAAGAAACTTTGTCAGGTTTTGGATATTCATCGGGACCGGGTTCTACAAAAATAACTGGATCTTCATCTGGATCACCCTGGGCCTTTGCTTCCCCTTGAGCCTTCGCACCCCCTGACCCTACTAACCCTCTTCATCCCCCTGACCATGCTCACCCTCCCCATCCCCCCAACCATGCTCACCCTCCCCATCCCCCCGCGTTTACTCACCCTCTTCATCCCCTCACCCTTAATTCGCTTCCCCAACGTCACGAACCATACTACGTTAACTTTAAGATAGCAATAGGAGTGTTGTTGCTTTAACCATTGATTTTTTTTCTCTCCAGTGTTTTATTTTTTATGGCTATGGTCTTTCTCACAGATGCCGTCATTCGTACTCTTTAAGTTGAATGATCCCCACCAACACTACCATCACCAACATCACCACCTACATTACCGCCAACATCACCACTAACAACAACACTGCCAACAACACCACCAGCATCACTTCCACCTACACTACCTTCAACACCACTACCAACACCACCGCCAACATTACCACCAAGCACCAACACAATCAGCAACCTCCTCTACAACATCTTTGGTTGTCTTTGCCATACTAAACATTTAAAATAAATACGAAACAATTAAACAAAACAATCAAACCCGAAAAAGGAAAGAGAAGTTACCTGAATTCATTTGAGTTAAAGCACCAGATAGAAACAACTCAACCCTAGAGTCGCAAATGTGATGCCCACCCTTTTACTTGAATGGTCATTTTCACACTCCCATGAGTCCTTGAACCTTTAAATGCTCATGCCCCACTCGGTTCGATATCGGCTCAAGCCGAGCCATGAACAAAAGCTTCTTGAGTGGGACCATTATTGTAGCGTCGCTTCTACTTTACAAGTTGAAAGCTGAGCTGTTGCTGTCTGGCGATCTCATATTTTTTTTCACACATTTTTAACTAAAAAATTGTATAAATCAAGCCAAAAATATATTAAATATAAAAATACAACACTAACGGTGACGTCTCCCCTACCTACTGCCAGACTCTCTGTCTCCGTCAAGTTTAACCATCTTGATTAGGATAACAGGTACAGGCCACTACTGTCGGTGGACTTCTTTTTGTATGCTTCCTTTCTTCTTCTAGAAAAAAACCTTTTATTTATTTATTTCATAATAATAATAATTAGACAATGTGTCATTGCTTGGTTGCTAATTATGTGATTAGAACTTTTAAAACTCCCATGTGCTACTTTTTATCCAACTTAAGTGATCATTAATCCCTTTTAATCATGGATGCTAATATTAGGTTTTCTATGGATAATTAAGTTTTTCCTCATAAATAATTGCAAATGCTTTAACTATATGGTTAGAAATGCGCCTTTGTTATAAGTTTTTGAAGCTCGAATTGGAAGAAGGAATAGATGTTTAACAATCTATTAATGACTGGATTAGCTAAGAGGAGTCAACTTGTGTTAGGTTGGGTTTCATGTCAATGAAATTCATTTTAGGGTTCTTAAGTTTAGGATGGATGTGTTTGGTTGCGTTGCTTCAGGGTTGTTTTTAGGGTATATTGAAGGAAAAAGGAAAGGTTGGAAAAAAGTTGGGCATTTGAGAGATACTTGGTCACTTTTTGCTTAATAGGTAAGATTTTTGGAATGAAAAGCTTGATCAAACACTTCAATGTCTTTATTAAAAACTTATATCCAATGCGTCTTTAAAATGATTACTTCTCAATGCATATCCAAAAACAAAAAAAAAAGTTTAATGATTGCAAGAATAATATTGATGGAAAAAGTTTCATTATGATGAGTTGCTACATTTTGCATTAGTGTTGTTAGTTTAACAAATAATGAGTTTGTTTACCCGATATGTTAGCAAATGGGAATACAAACCTTATCGAGCCATACGTAATATGATGTAAAACACATGCACCCAATTCATGAGAGAGTAAAACTAAGGATGTTAGTAGTCGAAACATTGATTGTTGTTATTATTATTATTATTATTATTTTTACTTTCACATTGAGAAATTGTCCGAGTCCTGTAAACCTAAGAATGGCAATGGGGATATGGTATTAACATTTAGTAAAATTTGAATATGCTAAACTCAATATGGCGTAGATGATTAACCTAAACCTACTCCTTTGCCATCAAACTAATAGTTTAAGTGACGTAAACTTATTTGTATTTTTAACAAAATTCAGAGCTCGGAGTAGGTAATGAGGAGAAACAAATGTTCCCTCTAAGTCACGATAAAGCGGTTGTTGGAGAAATATTAAAAACATGAATATTAATCAAAAAATTCCAAAGTTGCCGATGACATAATCTCCCAAAGGAAACCTTCCACCCATGGATTAGAAATGTTAAAACATCACACAACCAAGCCCCCTTTCCCTTGTTTTTAAGGCCCCAGAGACTGTATTGTTGTCTTTATGCTTAGTTCATAATGATAAAATTAGTGAAATATTCTCAGCTATGACAACTGACCCACCAAATCACAATTTTTAAGCTAATCTAATCAGGAATTGGATTCCCCTTTTAAATAACATGATTGGAGCTCAGAAGAGTTATAACTATTTTAAATGGCATTCAAGAAAGTGGGGTCTATTATGGCAACATCTACCTGTTTATTTATTTATTTATTTATTTATATGGCATTAAAGTGGAAACATAAAATAAAACATGCACACTTGGGGGTGGGAGGAGACTTGTTTTTTGTTCCAATTTTACAGAAGCAGAATCTAATCACCTGTGCCTGTAAATTTAAGATACAAACAACACTTATTTGTAGACTTGTAGCTTCTTTTGAGGATTTGCTTGGACTGCACTCCAAGACACTGTTCTAATACCCTGACCCTAAAGAGTTCATCAATGAAACAAAAGGAGGATTATCAAAAAAGGTTTCCACAGCTTCTTCCACAATCAATTTTTATGTGCCAATGAAACAAACACACAAAGTCTATTTCAGTATGCTACATTCTTTAGACTTGGAAGGTCACAATATCCTACCAAAGAGCGATTCTATGTGTCGAGGGAAAGGGCGAGGAAACCAGCGAGGTAAACGAGGTGGCGGGGGGTGAACCGTTCACCCCCCTCGAGATGCGCGCGTAAAAAACATCTCGAGGGGGGTGAACGGTTCACCCCCCGCCACCTCGTTTACCTCGCTGGTTTCCTCGCTCTTTCCCTCGACATTTAGAATTTCTGCCTACCAAATATTATCTTCTATCTTAATACTTTGAGAATAATTTTACTCTCAAAACTATCCACATAGGACTTGGGGGTGATTTCATCGTTTTGATTATATTTGTGTTTTAAAATATACTTCTAAATTATGTGCGTAGGCCTGAGGCCTTACCATTGGAATGGTACTAAAAGACATTTGAACTGACTGTATGCATACACATCTAAAAGTCTTACCATTTTGTCAAATTTTTTTGTTTTTTTAAAAGCAAGCGAGATTTTAAAAGCTCCTTTCAACATTTATTTTGTCGTTCTTTTCTTTCAGCCAAGATATTCTATTATTGTTGGTGGCTGTGGTCTTGTTAACACTAGTTATTGAAGCGTATCCTTAGCTAGAACCTCACCATGCAGTTTACAATGACCTGTTGTACCAAATACATACTTTGACTTGTTAGTCTAATTTTCTCCTCCAGAATTGTATACAACAATAGATGCTAACAATCTCTTTATACCACAGCCAAAGAAAATGGATGGGTGGGTGATCATCTCTTTACAGCCTCAGTCACTTTATAACTCAAAAGGTATTCAACTAGACGAGGTTACTGATTTCGTTTGTTCAGAAAGGCAAATTCCTTTTTGTCCCTTCTCAAGTAAATTAACTAGTTTACTGTGGATCAAAAACCTAACACAAGGAGAATAGCACTAGTAAAAGAAATGACCGATGAATATGGGCAACCCTTCAAACAATAACAATCAAGGCTCCCAACCTGCTTTCTGCTTAGACTTCACAAACTTTTTGGACTACTACATTCCAAAATAATAAAGCTTAAAACTTGATGACGTCGGGTGTGGGCTTCAGCAGAAGTTGATTTCAACTCTGCCTGCTCATACAAACATCCATTTAAAAATCAAATGAAGACAGGAGAATACCATCTAAAAGCGAATACCAGGATGGCATCAAACATACAAAAACACAATTCTTAAGCATTCTAGGTTCATCCTGGTATTAATTTAAGCTCTCTCAATAGGATATTAGGTATATAAGTTGTATTTTAACTTAAGTATAAACAAATATACAAGTATATATAGTAAGTCAAAGGGGTTCTCTTTCTCTACTTTCATTTATTTCAATATCCAGACCAAAATCATCTATGTCCACAATATATATGATAGTAGCCACTGGCCTGAAACGAAGGCAAATCATCTCATCCTCACCATCCCATACCAGCAACGAGGAGGTTACCACCTGGAAAACAACCATCAAATTCAGTATGCCACTGGACACCAACATTTTTATTTTTGACAAAGTACCAGTCCATCCAATTCAATGTGTTATTTGTCAAATTTTTTGCGCATTGTCGAAATTGTTTTATATGTTCACAACAGTTTAATATCTAGTTAGACAATAGGTGCATCAACAGTAGTAGGTAACCAAGGCCCCATTTGTTACAAAAGATGGTTAAATTTATATCTATATATTTTTTTTTAACATCAAATTCGTTGATATGCATAATCTCACTGTCAATTCATCTCAATTCTCAAAATGAAATGATGTCGAGATTTGCTCAAAACAGTAAGATCACGCCCCCGTCTTCAAGAATCCCTAGAGCATCTCCAACATATAAAGGGTTATTTGATTACAAGGGTCCATATAGTCACATCTCAAATGGATGTAATGCCTCACCTATAAGTTTCCCATTTAATTAAACTTGGGGTGTATTTGGTTGCATGGAATCTTATGCCATGAGAATCTATGAGAGGACCCTACATTTTTAGGCTACATTGATGTATCACTCCACATCCACTATTTGATTTTGTGATCAATGGTGGGAATGAAAGTCCCATGAGTATGGAAATCTCACTCCATGGTCTCCCAAGGAGTATGATTCGAATGTTCATAGGACTTTTATTACCACCATTGATCACAAAATCAATGGTTCATCCCACTCCTTAGTCTCCCAAGGCATATGATTCCCATGTTTATAGGACTTTTATTCTCACCATTGATTACAAAATCAAATGGTAGATGTGGAGTGATACCTCAAATTAGCCTAAAATATAAGGGTCCCCTCATGGATTTCCATGACATCTAATTCCATGCAACCAAACACACTCTTAATGTTTTAGTTTCCCCTCCAATGTAGAACCCACACGCTCTACACCCTACATTAACTTGGGTTTAAAAGTGTTAAAACAAAATCAATTACCATGTATGAAACTTCTCCCTCAGAACTATGATCAACTAAGAAAGTCGAGGGCCTTTGATTGACTTAAAACAGATTATGGGTAGACTTGATGTATACGTTTTTTTTTGCTTTTCCACAAGTTACTTCTCATTTCTCTGTCTTATCTCTGCTAGGACGATAAAAATGTGTCCTAATATCATTTGTCACTGTCATCATACTAGTACCTCAACATGATTCCAATTTAAATAAAAAACAAGTATTTATACTAACCTTAAGAGATGAAATGCTGAGGAGACCTGATATTGCTAAGAAATGGAAGCTTAATTTTGACCTGAACTTGCAGCACAAGAAGCTGAAGCATTATTTGGCTGGTTGTTACCATGATCCCTTGTAATCCTCTGATTATCCAACTCCCTAACTGAATCCACCGCCCCACTATTTGATGCAGAGGAACCTGTTGCTTCACTATTTTCTCTGGTTTCAAGACGCTCCATTAAGCGTGATACGCTAGCAATGCCAGCATTTACCTCTCTCTTTACTTCTGAACCAATATCGGCCATGGAAGTGTTTCGAGAAAACAGCCTCTCCTTCCATCCTCTGGTACTCTTTGTAATGGAGTCTTTGTACCTGTAGACACAGAAAAGTAAATAAATAAATCCGCAGAGGACAGAATCAAACATGAAGCTGATCATCATCATGGTCATATCCCTACCCACCCCAAACAAAAGGAAGAAACAATTAAACACGTCCTCTTCAAATTTTTTGACTAATGAAGTGGACCATATGTGAGCTATCAAATACCTCATTGAAAAAGAATTCAAACGCGACTTTAGAGATTCTGAGAAAGACTGTAATTCTGATGGACCAGCATTATCTTGATTTACGTGGGAGGACTGGCTAGCAGAGTTCCTGTAAAATGCATTGATCAACACAACAATATTGAGTTTTGTCAAAGGAAAAAAAAATACCCACACTAACTAGACAATATCAATACAATAAAAAAAGGTAATATTAAGTACCGATTATTAAAAGAAAGATGGTGAGCACTAGATCTAGATGCAGAGTTAGAGATCTGATTGGTCTGGGAAGAAAGCAACTGTGGGATCCCTTGTGAGGATTCTTCTCCCATGGATGTAACGGGGACAGATGAGTTAGGGGCAGTAGTTTCAGGAACAGTTTCATTATCCCCTTCTCTTTGAGCTGGAGAAGATGACAAAGGAGCAGCTGGAGGTGCATTAGGATGCGCAGAGAATACCAAAAACTGTGGACGACCTTGAGCTGTAGACCTGCTCCTTTGGCCCTCCCTTCTATTAATGTGGTGTGCTCTCCCCATTGCAGCAGCAGCAGCCAAGTGCTGGATTATCCGCTCTTCAAGTTCAGCATCATTGGCTGGTAACTGCATTATTTTTAACAAGAAGAAAGCAAATAAGATTCGAAAAGTTTGAAGTCATAGTGCAACAGGTACATAATCTTCAATTCCTATAAACTAAATACATACTACCAACAAAAGAGTTAAACAATTGTGAAAGTACTGACATGCTGCAATTCAAAATCCCCTAGGGTAGGATGATGAAATATCGTGGTACTTCGTGGAGGATTGACCCTAATGCTTCGTTCACGCTCTACTGCCTCCAGCAGTTCTTGGCTGCCAAGACAAGCATACAGATAATGCCCAGCACAGTAACAATATTTTCTGTACACTATATACTGAATGAAAACAAGCTAAATGAACCTGGTAGTATCCTTCAGCCTAATAGGCTGCCAACACATGGGGCAGTGGGAGCTTCTTTGGCACCTACCCAAAAAATAAAAATAAAAATTAGGGTGTTTGTTTGATGCACAAAAATTCGTGTGATAATCAATCACTTGGTTAAACATCTAATTGCTTAGTTATTCATTTTCACTGTTTGACTATAAAATCATTTACAGATGTTTTATCTATGGAAAATTTTGTTCTAAATCTCGTTAGATGTAACGAACCAAAATCAAATCGTGACGTTAACGATAGTGAGTTTTTAAGTTAGAGAGGAACCAAAGTAATGAATAGTAAAATTGTTGGACATGGAAAAAAAGAAGTAAATTTGGACTATATAATGAGAGAGCCCCAAGATGAATAGTACATGTCACTCTTCAACTCAATCTCACTTCCCCATTTTGCCCTCGCCCAAATTAAATAATTCCAATCATAAACTGTCCTCTTCCTCTCCGTTCTCCTCATCTTCTCTACCACCGCATGCCCTCTTCTCCCTTCTTTCTCTATCTCTGTTACGCAACCATCCCCAATGCCCCCTTCTTCCTCCCTCTGTAATCTTCACCTCCTCCACCTCTTTGCCTCCTCTATTTACGCACACATAGTCCGCTTCCCCTAATCCTTGTAAAGGAAATCTCCAAACCAACCCCACTCAAGGGCTTTTGTGGTGTGGGAATGATTTGAATTCATAGGAAGGGTGACGTAGGACATCTTAGAGAATATTTATTTGTCAGTTTGACCATGTCAAACCAAAATCCAGTCAAGGGCGACTTTTGATAAGAAACTTTCATTACTTGGTCTAGGTTAATTAGTGTTAAATAGTATTAAAAAATATGATCTTTTTAGACTGATTTCCGTTTTTGTATTTTATGGCTTATTTAAAAGTCTTTAGAAGTATCCAAACAGTCTTAGAAAGTCTTTATTATAGTCTAGGACTAGGAACCATAGGAAAATTATTTTTCATGTTTTCGTAGGTTTCTAGTTTGTATTCGTGGAGTTATCTATATAAGGTGCTCCTAGTATGAATTTTAAAGATCAATGAATTAATTAATATCAAATCAATCAATTTCAATTTATTTTCAAAATTTTGACAAAAGTTTCAAAAGGACAAATCCAATGCTTCAAAGATCTTTGATGATTTTTTTTTGCAAAGATTGTCAAATCTTCAAAAGGCTAAAGGTAAACAACCCGTCATACGTGGCAAATCTAAGGCTTGGTCATTCGTGACCAATAATGCAGAAATCAGTCCTTTGACAAAGCGCATGCTAAGGCACTTTTGCCTCATCTAATGGCAATGACAATTAAAAAGCCAAAAGGACAAATAGTCTGATAAATCAAAAGTCCAATCTGACAAAATAGAGCTAGATGTAGATTATAGCCTAGCTGACTACTTAGAATCTATCAAGGTGAATCCTCATGAATGGACCAAAGCAAATTGGCTGGCCATAATGAGTTCATCAACAATAAAACATTGGAAGAATCCAATGTAACAATTTATACTAACATGTTTGATAATAATGTTTATCTTTAGGTAAAAATGCAAAGGACCTTCACTGGTGTCCTCAACATTGTCAAAAATCTTGAGCACTTTTTGCAGCAAGAAAATGATGAAATAGAAATCGAAAAGAATGTTACTCCGCCAAAATGGATAAGAGAAGGCAATAAGATTGTCTACTCGTAAAGGTGTATAAAATCTTGACTCTACGCCATTTCAAAGCTCAAATTTCAAATTTCCTCGTTTGTATGAAAGTATTACTCATCTAGAAGTTTGAAGGGTATCATGAATCTAGCTACTAAGGATAAAGAAATGGCAAAACCCGTCCTTGTTGACAGATACAAAACCTCGACTGCAGAACTCTTGGCTATCCATACGTAGTAGGAAATTATGAAAATCTATCAAAACCAAAATCGGGACCTTGCTTTTCATACTACCAAGTATCTTGAACAATTGGTGCAAGAGATGACTATCCAAGACCACTATCTAAATTTGATCCACAAAAACCAATGGTTCGAAGGGCCCCCCCCCCCCCCCCACTGTTATAAAAAAGCGATTTTGAATAGCGAGTCGCCTCGACTCGCATGAAAATCGCCTCAGAACGTATGAGTCAGCCTGAAATAACATCCTGATCTGATTTGTATCTCGAGATACATCAACGGCTGAGATCAATCCCAAATCGAGCCCTAAAATAACATCCTGTTTGTTCTCTTTGTTGTGTTCTTTAGAGACTAAGGAGGAAGGAGAACGAGAAAAGAAGCTACTATGTTCTCAGTCGATTCAGGTAAAGAGGCTCTCAAGCCTAGTTCAGCTCGACTGCTCTGGTCTTTCTGCATTTTATGTTCAGTCTTAATCAGGTAAGTCTTCAGTTGATCGGTTCTCTTCCTTCCTTCTTCTTCTTCACGCAACTTCAGTTCACACCGAACAGAGTATCAGCATAGCTGCTAGCTGATACTCAGTTCAAGAAGAAGAAAGGGAAGAAGACTAAAGAAGAAGGGGAAGAAGTTTGAAGAAGTCACAGAGACTTGCTTTACTTTGGTTTGCTTATCCATCCTAGATGTCTACAACAGAGACTTTGCTTTGCTTTATTTTTGTACTGCTGGTTTGGGATGGGGTTTACACGTGGTGGACTGCATGCATCAAACATGGCAATGGATTGGGTTTTGGTGTGTTTGGGATCCAACCATAGCCCACCAGTTCAATAAAAAACATATGATGAATAACAGCAATAGAATGCTTGTGTGATTTTGTTGTCCATATGATTTAAAAACATGTTGAATAAAAATCTAAAAATGGATTATGTATAATACATGCCATATTTGATTCTTCATGTGATGAGTTTGGTGTATATATGGAGCATGAGGAAGCATTCATTAAAAGAATACATAGGACCATTTTATGTGATCAAAAAGTGAGTAAATGGTGTAAGGTGAGATTGGACCAATTTAAGGGCACAAATTAATCAATGGTTGCTAATTGATGTGAAACTAAAATTTCACATAAACATGTTATATAAGCATCCTTTGAGAAACATGTTATGCATCAAATTGTTGCTAATTTATTTTTTGTAATTTTTTATATTTTTTTATCAATTTTTATATAAAAAACGCCCCGCTTCGCCTCACTACGCCTCAAAGCACTGCTTTGCTTTGAAAAAAGCTTGACTGAAAAACACTTTTTCAAAACAATGTATCCCAAATCAAATATTGAGCCAAATGATAAATTAATGCTTGATGACAACCACATGTCAGAAACTTAATTCAGAAACCACATAATGAAAACATAATCCTTATGTGTCCACATGTCATTTTCAAAATTCTCAAATATCACATTCACAAAACCAAATATTTTTTTTCAATGACCCCACAAATTACTTTCAACCTCAATAACTTCTCATAACCACCGAAAGAAACCATCAATTATTCCATAGAATCCAAAATGTGTCATTTTCAAACGTCATCAAAAGCAAACTTTCATCATCTAACATGTTATCCAAAGTTTTGGTGCTCTTTCTCCGGAGTGAAGAAGACACCTTCGAACTTTACTTCTTGATTAAATAGAGATGGAGGAGCCTTGGATGCTTGCAATTATGCTTGAGATCATGAGAGGAGTCTTGAAAACTTTGGAGATAATGGAAAGCACGTTGGATGCTTACGAACGATGAAAGTTTGCTTTCGGTGGTGGAACGGTAACTTGGTTGGATTTTTGTGATATCATGAAGGTTTGAAAATGACTTATGGGTCATATGAAAATGACACATTTTGGACAGTATGAATAATTGATAATTTCCTTTGGTGGTTGTGGAAACTTATTGAGGTGGAAAGTGATTTGTGGAGTCCTTGGAAAAATGATATTTGATTTGGTGAATTTGTTATTTGAGAATTTTGAAAAAGATGTAGATACATAAAGATTGTGTCTCCATCCGATGGTCCTACATATCAAGGTCCTGTATCCATCAACAAGGACGGGTTTTGCCATTTCCATCTCCTTAGCTTGAATACTGAGATTCATGATTCAATTTGCCCTTTGGAATTCCAAATTAGTAAAATTTTATACAAATGAGAAAAGTCTGAAACTTGAGTTTTGAAGTGGTAAGAGTCAAAATTTTGTAACCCGAAGAATAGATAATTTTATTGCCTTCTCTCATCCATTCTGACGGGGTAGCATTCATCTCAATCGCTATTTCATCATTGTCTTGATACATGTGCTCAAGATTGTGATCCTAGAAGTAATTTGTTAAACATCATTTTGAGTTTTTCTAAAGCTTGTAATTCTTTGATTTTCTTCTCTAATTTGCAATCTTTTTTTATAATGACCAGTTTTGCCACATTTGTATAATTTTGAAACCATATTAAAGAAGTTTGTGGTTTGTCTTTTCTATATGGTTTCTCTGTGTATTGATTTTGATTTTTATTCTTTCAATAATACGTATTGGGTTTGTAGTAGAATTTTTTGAATAATTTGTTCTCCTATATTTGGTAATGTATTTTCTTTATTTTGATTTTAGTTTTAATGGAGCTTTGATTGGTTCAAAACTATATTGTTGACAAAATTTTCCTAGCTCCTTTATCTTTTATCTGAGATCTAAGTATTAGATCATTATAAGGATTTAGAGTTACTTCATTTGGTTTTGCTATTAAGTCTCATATGGAATTATCCCATTGTTTTTTAGTCCTACGATTGGTTCTAATTGTTTCGACAAAGGTTGACAGAGTCCAAATAAAATCTTTCTTTCCAGAATGGATTATTTGCTTTCTAGTCTATTTAAAAATTTTGAAAATAAAACAAATCTTTTTACCATCTAAAATGGAGTTTTGCATACCTTAAATTCAAAAAGATCCCATTGATTTTCTTGAAAATGAGTTAGGTCTCCTATGAAATGTTTGAGTATAGCAAAAATTTGTGTAGAAACAGCATTGGGGATTTCATTTCTTGTCCTTGCTCCTTTTAATTGTCTAGTGAACTCAGCTATAATTATTTTTGCCATTTGATTATCATTTTCCCCTTCATTCCTATGAGCTAGTGTTAACATAGTTATCTCTAGGGTGGGTTATTCCATTAGATTTTGATCAATTTATGTTCCATTCATAAATGAAACCAGTTATGAGACTAGTTGAACAGTGGGAGGCTACTTGTAGTCCATTTTCTCTAAATTGAAGACTGGAAAAGGTCTTGGATAATAGTTTTTTTGTAGTTTGTCAAGGCGTTTTTATAAAATTTCACCTTGACGTGAGGCAATGCAATGCAGTGAAATGAGGCTTCTGCCTCACCCCGGCTCAGCCCAAAAATTGTTGTAGCCAGCTCAATTGCAGCCTAATTGCAACAAAAAGATGTTGCAACCACCTATAATAAGGTTTTATATTTCTTGGTGTAATAGTTGATCAATTTAATAATAACATAAAAAACGTTTTTAAGTTTTGATAAATTTGCAACTTTTTATATTATTTTTTAGAGAAGATGCAATGTTTTGATCAAATGTGATCAACATTAATTTTGATTTTTCATAGCTTAGCTCAATGATTTTTATGCTTTTGGAATACCAATAGTGATTATACTTGTGAATTTTTACAAACCATTTCAACAATTTCTTTTAACAAATGTTCAATATTCTCAAGTTTCTATTATGTCAAAATTATCAATTTTTAATACCAATAATGATTCTATCAAGATTATTGATTCTTAATGCTTATGTAGTGCATCTTTTCGCTATGCTATGCAAATTTATTATATTTCTATTTCGATTTTAGGTAGTTGTGTCACTTTTTGTACATGTGCCTATGATAATTGTCAAAATGATGATGTATACTACTATGTTGACATGTTTCAAGTTATTATAAAATCTTTAAAAAATATTTCGATTCTAGGTAATTGTGTCACTTTTTGTACATATTTACTTATGATACTTATCAAAATGATGTATATTACTAATGCTAATATGTTTCAATTTATTATAAAAAAAATTCTTATAATATGTTAAGATCGCCTCAGTGAAGTGAGGCATTTTCAGGCCCGTCCGCCTTAACTACAATGGATGTTGGTTTCGAAGGGGATATACCATTAATATTTAATTTTGTTTGTTCTGTCGACTTTGACAGTTCTACCTCGTTAAGATTTAATTGTGCTAATCTTTGGTTAATTTGTTCTATTAAGTTTGTTTGTGAAGAGATTGTACATATTCTATTGTAGAGGATTTGAAGTATGGTTCCCGTCTTGGAGTTATGGTTGACTTTTCATGATTTTGGGTAATCTTATTGATTACTTATTGATCTATTTGTACATAATAGTATATTTATATAATTACTTTGTTCAATGATTTTTTCTAAGACCATATGAAATTTCTGCATGGTTGGTTACTACTTTGAAAACATTTTTTTATTGGAGAAGCTAATACTTCAGTTGGAATTTTAGATTCTTGAATTGTTTTGTTTTACAACATTTAAATTTGTTAAATAATGATTTTCATACCATTGGAACTCATAAAATATTTTTCTTATATGCATTCTTTTTTCTTCAATGGTTTTGGTATAAAACTTTTTTGGCAGCATTGAACTTTCCATATATTCTTTTCTAATGTGATGTGTCTAAATTCTCAATTGCATACATTTGAATGGATCACCTATTTCAGATTGTGTAGGGAATTTTTTTTAATTTTGTTCTAATATTTCTAATTGTTGATTACAGGTATCTAATGAAATTGGGGATTTTGCATAACTTTTGTTAAATCTGTTACGGAATGAGTTCTTGAAATTTGAGGGGTTGTTCTCTAATATATCAACGATCGTAGTGATTGAAAATCAGTTATTGATATTTGATTTTTCTTGTAAATGAAAATTGTAACTCAACAGTTCCATCATGAGTTACTATTTGTGATGTCTTTTTTGGTGGTTGAGGTTTTGGCTCGTGAAGTTGGGAGAGTAACTTGATCCTAATGTTTGGATGCTATTTTTTTTCTCTGTGTTTGGAATAGAACTGTGTAACATTTTGTACTTTCAACTTTTGCTCAAGGGCTGATTTGGGTTTTCATTACTTTGTATGTGATTCTATATAACAATGCCAATGGTTTTGAACCGGATAGCATGTCATATCTAGAAGTTTGAAGATTGAGTGTTAAAGTTTCTAAGATATTTTGATCCGACAGGGATACAGAGAAGTTTGGATAACAATTGAAGTATATTGGACCTAATCCTAAGGATGCTTATGTTATTCCTAACAGAGAATCTTGAAATTGATTGTGCGACTCTTAAACATATAACAACTGAATTAATCTTATATAGTGTTAAAGATTTGGGTTTGATTTTCATAAATATCTTTGCTAGAGATTTTGGAGATTGACCATTGTAGTAATTTTTGTTTAATTTCAAGCACTTGACATTCTAAACTATTAACTATATTTGATGAACTTTGTTTTGAGGATGATGAATGGGCTAACTTTGATAGGAAAGACATTTGGACAATATATTTTTGTTCAAGTTTAATAGATTTACCTCGAACAGGACCACCAACAAGACCACCGAAACCACAACGCCTACCCACTGCTCAAAGGCTTTCCACGACTGACCAACACCCCTGCTACAAAGTATTTTGCCACCTACCAACGCCTGACTGCAAGACCTTTTGGGTCCAGAGGCTTTCACCTAAAGAATCTTCTCTACTCCCTCATTCAGACATGGAAACCCCATGATCCTGGTAAACCCCATGATTCTTTTATGGCTTTAATGGGTACTTTTACATTTTCCTCACCGAGTTACTTACCACTTAGTGCACATTAATTGTTTAGTTGAAAGCTTTCCCTTGGGTATGTTGTCCTGGATAACAATTGGTATAACTCATTTGACCTTCAAATTTCAGAAGGGAATAGTGGTATAGCCAAGAGAGCGTTGGTAGTTGGCAAAGATCTCACAAGATATTGTGGATGATGTTTCCCTTAGAGTCTCAACAAAATTCCTTAATGATTTTTAGCCATTGTACTTATATCAAGGTGAACCTTCCAATTTTAGTCGGGCATCTTCCCCTCCAAACTGTTAATCTTTGTTGAAGCCATTGTAGTCAAGACGACCGCCTAGGCACGCCTCAAGGCGTTTTTACAAAATTCCACCTCAAAGTGAGGCAATGCGGTGCAGTGAAATGAGGCGTCTGCCTCGCCTCGCCTCACCGCCTCAGCCAAAAAACTGGTTGCAGTAAGCCAATTTACAGCAAAAATAGGTTACAACTCACTCTATAATAAGGTTTTATGTTTCTTGGTGTAATATTTGATCAATTTGATAAAAACAAGATAATACATTTTTTGTTTTGATAAATTTGTCACACTTTTTATATTTTTGAGAGAAAACATACCATGTTTTGATCAATATTTGATCGACATCAATCTTGATTTTTTATAGCTTAGTTAAATGACTTTATGCTTTTTGAATACCAATAGTAATTATACTTGTGAATTTTTACCAACCATTTCAATAATTTCTTCTAACAAATGTTCAATATCTCAAGTTTCTATTCTTTCAAGATTATTGATTTTTAATGATTTGTAGATGTTTGCAAGTTACTAGACACTCATATAGTGCATTTTTCTTTATGTTATGCAATTTTATTATATTTCCATTTCAATTATAAATAGTTGTATTACTTTCTGTACATATTCGCTTATATATTTATCAAAATGATGATATATACTACTATGCTTATATGTTTCAATTTATTAAAAAAACCTTTATAGAATGTTAAAACCGCCTCAGTGAAGTGAGGCGTCCACCTAGTCTCACGCCTGAGGTGTTTTTAGGCCCATCTGCCTCGCCTTTACCTCAACACCTTTACTACAATGGTTGAAGCCTCTTTATGATTGGATCCGAGAGATTTTTATTCTTGTTTTGTGGCCCAAGACAAACCTAAGTATCTAAAAGGCAACTTTTCATCACTACAAACCAACAAAATTAAGCAAACTCTTTATGTTTGGGCCATATCTAAGGAGACAATCTGATGAGAAAGGAGGTCACCTTGTCTTGTCCATTTAGATGCTTCGAAGAAACCAACATGGCTATGGGCTACAATTAAGATTGATGACCATTTTGATTGATAGAAAAAAAAATTGTCTTGATGATTGTTAAAACCCAACTTATAAACCATACACTTACTAGAAAAGATGGTCAATAAAGAATCAGCTTATGTTATCAAAAGCTTTCGAGAAATCAATTTCAAGCATAACACCTCTATGCCTTGATTTGACACAAGGGCTGATAAATTCATTAGCAATGAGGGACCATCACTGAATTGGCGGTATGGGATTGCATCACATTAAAAAGGAGACAAATTTCATAACTGATCTTTGCACGACTAAGGAGATGAAGCTACGCTCCTTCAATCTTTGATTCTATTGTGCTTGCCCATTTGACCTTTGGAGTTGAAGGAGGGTCAAGTTTAGTATCAAGTCTTGAAAAGAATTTTCGCCTAAATCAACCACAAACAAAAGTACACATTCACGTGATCCAACAAAGAAAGGAGGAACAACTAACAATATCAACCAACTTTTGTCAATGTTGAACAGCCTACCAGGTACTCTATCAAACCGCCTCAACTAGTGCACATGCAGTTGTTTCATACTCCTAAAATTAATATGGTAGAATGGTCATACAAACAGGAACTTCTTTACTTAATAATACGTCCTCCAAAATCGCTTCCTTTCGTCATTTAGTACACCTCGAAATCTCATTATCCTCCAACTTTTGATGTCACAAATTCATAACTATTGTCCATAGGGAGAAGACAAACTCAAAATTCCTACATAAAATGTTTGGATGCTAGTTTGCATACCCAGCAAAAGCTAGAAACGGATAACATAGTTTTATGGTGTTTAGCATTATGAAGAATAGAGATGTTTGAGAGTGAAATAATTTAGCCTCCCCAGGAAGGAAGGGAAGAGGATGACTGGATTTTGGGACTCCAATTCAGGATATCTTGTTAGTTGCTACAGTTCATTTTTTCTCCCATTTGCTGCAAAAATCAGCTGAAGCCTGAAATCAAGTTCGATGTTCACATCTTTTCAAGATCTCAAGTGTCCTCTCATGCCAGCTTTCTGCTTTGGACAGGTGTTCATGAAAGCACTCTAATGGTAGATATCTTGCAAGGTGGGGATGATTGCCAACACGTGCTTTGTGTAAAGCTGGCTCCAAAACCATCAATTTTTCAAATGCTCTTACTCATCTGACGTATGAATTAGACTAAGTGGGGAATGTTGGGGCAGCAGAACAAATGTGAATTATCTCAGTAGGCTGACTTGTGGGCTAACGGAACTTTCATCGTAAGGGGAAAAGTAGGTTTGGGTCAGATTGTTGGTAGCAGTAATATGGGTTTCACAGGAAGAAGGGAATGCGGAATTTTTTTCAGAGGAAAAAAGACGGAGTTGCGGAGCTATGTACTCGCATTAAATCATTTTTTAATACACGGCAGATATATCAATAATCAAACGAAACAAAGTCCACAGTCAAGGTGAAAACAACACAGGCAAATATATTAATAACCAAACCAAAACATACTCTGCTGCCAAGGAGGTCACAAGACCACAAAGGATACAACTTCAAGTCCCTCCTAATTTCGGAACTAAGTTATCTAAACATACAAACACTGTAAGAGGTGTTTTTAGCAATCCCCAAATAACTCCCTAAATCCATAACATTACTTTGATTGCAATCCACGAGTGAATATTGGTGCAGAAATAATTCTTAATATTCTAGCTTTCATCTCTCCCCATAAGATCCAGTTGTTGCAAATGGGAATATCCCCGAGGAGAAGTATCACAGATTGCCCATTAAAGGCCCATTAATTGAAAATGACAAATTGCCCTATGGCTCTTCCACATTCAGCTCTCATTCCGTCCAAATGTCTCTAGCCAAATCCCATAAGAAAACATGTTCAATAGGTTTTGTCTCCATTTCAAATCCCAAATACCCCCTTCCTTTGTTTCAGCGTGAATGAAGACCTTTGCTATTAATGACCTTCGCCTACTAGAAAAAATGTTGCTGGAGTCTTCCATAAGCGGCTAGAGAATTTGCCAAGGTCTTGGATGACAATCCTCAAGGTTACCCTTATGAAGATAGCAATTGAGCCCACTTTGTAACTGCAATCGAGCCCACTTTGTATTGCTTTGGCATTCCAGCTAGACTTTTGTGGTTCGCGATGGCCCTCCACCAAGTGACCCACCGACTCCGCATGGGGTTTAAGACCAAGTGTTCTAGTCCAATTTGTTCTAACTATATATTTCTCGTGCCTTGGTTTTCTCCAAAATGCCATAACCATTTGGAGAAAGCTATGCTGAATTCTTCCAGCCGTCAAATTCCCAACCCACCTAATTCTTAGAGAAGCAAACTCTTTTCCAGTGGATTAGATATTGTGTTGTTGAAAGTTTTGAGAAGAAGAAAGCAACATATCCCTTGGGCTCCCACCTCCTCCGCCTCTCTTTCTCGCATGACTAACCCCAATTCATGGTGCTTTCACCACGGCCTTGTTTTATATGGTACTTTCATCCTTAAAAACTTCCTAATTTTAGATTTACAAAAAGACTAGGGAGGAAATCTATTATGGACCCTTTTTCTCTAGGAACTTTTGTGGCATTGAAAAAGATAGTCTATGGGGGAAGGTTGTGGGGCTAAGTAAGTGGCTCTCATCTCGGATACAAAAAATCCCCAAGTCCCAACATCTTATATGGGATAATCTATAGAGAAGTGTTTCCAATGTCAAGACGTCATTTTTGCAATGTAATGAATTCAAGTTGTGTGTGAATAATGCACCAAGTTGTGGGATGAAAAATTGCTCCATATTGGGCTATTGATTAAGTTTGATTAAAAAATTAAAAAAATTTCTTTAGGATGCTTCGATTAAGTTTGATTAAAAAAAGGAAAAGGACATTGAGTCTAGCAGAAACAAAAAAAATTTGTGTGCTATGACTGAATCTCCATTTCAGGGATCCTTACTAGATTGGGAAATCGAAGAAGCTAGATTATTGTGATTTGAGTTGAATGTAGTCACCCTTGCGGATAAATAACATGAGATTATGCGGTCTCCTTCCTATCACAAAACAACTTGAGCAATTGACTGAACAAATTTAAGCAGACATACCATTCCAGAACGCACTGCAGATGATACTCATGCTTACAGCTAGTCACCTGCATTATATTAAAGCAATATCAAATTCCGAAACTGAAACAATTTCTTTTCAGCTAAAGCAATAATAAGTATAAAATGCTATGCAATCAATGAAATGTTGAAAACCAAAAATGGTTTACCGTAGAGGGATCACTGTCGCAAAAAGATTCCAGACATATGCTGCAAGCATCATCACACGCATCCTGTATGCCGCCTTCCACAAAAGCAGCAGCTGATGAGAGATGGTTTTCTGTCATCTCTGTCTCATCAGTCCCATTAACCTACCACACACACATAAATCTAGAATTAGATGTTGGTTCACTTTCAAATAACATTTAAACAATACAGATTCAAAGTCTAAGATCAACAAAGACTCGGCTCATGTTACCAAATCCCAACATAATAACGAAACTCCGTCCTTACAAATTGACCAAGTCAACCCGAAAAACAATCGAGAAAATCTCCATCCAACGTTCTAACCGATCATCTAATAAACTCATCACCTAATAATCAATCAATCTAAACCACTTTACACCTTAATTCATCAGCAAATTCCATAAACTCACCTCCTAAACAATAAAAATAAAAAATTTACACCAAATTCAAGCGGATGCCATCAAAACAACAAAACCCAAACATAGCAAACAACAATATCGCAGATTCAGAAGATCACCAAACCACATGAGAAGGCAATAGAAAAAGAATCAAACTTCAAAACAAATCTAAGCAAATTTCAAACCAACTAATACGATTAGCAATGGGAAGGAAACAATTGATAGGAGGTTGGGAAAGAACATAATGAATTACCTCCATAGGAAATTGAGATGAGGAGAAATAGGGTTGGGTATCCGACAGAAATCGACCTAGAATTCAAGATTGGGGCTCGAATTGCAGGGACCGATCACTCGGAAATCCAATCCATAGATCGAAGGCGGAGAGACAGAGAGAACGAGTGAAAGAGAGAACCCTAGATAGAGACAGAAAGAAGAAGATGCGAGAAGAACAAAATAGAAGATTAAAAAAGGGTGAACGAAAGAGGTGAGATGAGGACACGTCGCTTTGATTGATTTTTTCTACGTAAACCGCGTTGTCAGAAATGGTCTCATGGCCTCCGGAAGTGACGTGTTTGTTTTTAAATGGCGTTACCAGTCTTGATAAGAAGTGGACCACTTTGTTTAAAATTTTGTTTTTAATTCTAATCAAAAGTATTGAAGTAAGCAACGTGCATCACTTAACACTGAGTGCTTAGTTAAAAATTATTTCAATAATAATATTAACATAATTTTGTAATAACAATTGTTGTTCTCATTTTCTCAAAAATAGGTAAGATTAAATTTTGATGGCACACCTTATTTCTCTTCGTTAAGCATTATGGTTCTCTTTCATCTTTGTTTTCTTTATCTGTATTTTCAAGTTTTTCTTCATCTCTCAAACTCTTTTTCTCATGTATATTTTCAACTCTCATTCATCTTTGGTCATATTTTGATATTCTTATAATGAAAGGTATAGTAAAATTATATAGGATTTGAATAATTATTGATATGATTTTAAACACAATATTTATGTTATAAATGTTTTCAGTTCAGTTTGGCAAAATTGTCAAACAATTTTCATTCAGCACCTTAAAACAAACACATTTTTAATTTTACAGCTTCTAATTAGCAGCTCATTTATAAACAAAACAAACAGTTCATTAATAAACTCGTTTAGAACTTTCAACTTCAGTTAGAAGTTAGTTTCTAAGCACTTAAAAAAATAAGTGCCCTCAATGTGTGTTTGTGTTAAGAGTGAGCATTTCATCCCACGATCTCGATCTAGTCTCGGTCTCATCCCATCATGTGTCAACTTTTTTAGGTATTTTTAAAATTGATCAAACTCATTTCGATCTTGTCCCGATCTATAGTAGGATGGGATCGGGATCAAGATTTTCAATTCCGCCCATTCCGTCCCCTCCAGAACTTATTTATTTAATTTTATTATTATTAATTATAATCAAACTACTATTCTAAATGAAAGTTTATAATGTGTTGATATTAAATCAAAATATTCATTGTTTGAAAACTTTCTTAATTTGGTACTCTTTGTTTATATATAAATTTTAGTTTGAATATTTTAGATCAAATAGAATTCATGAAAATTTATGATTTTTCACATTTTAGATTGGTTATACGGCAATTATTCTTGTTGAAAATAAAGGCAAATGATGGTTTAGTTTTAGTTTTACACTATACATTATGTAGTTGGAAATTTGGTAAATGAACAATATTTTTTCATTTTTGAACTTATATTAAGACAACTTGAGAATTTATATTATTCATACAAAATACAATTATAAGTAATGTGAGATGAAATTTTATATGATGTTTTATATTGTTATGATGAAAGTTATATATACATTAATTAGGCATTATTGGTGTGTGAGCAAAATAAGATGGATTTTTTTGTGAAATACTATTTAGTACATATTCATTCCGTTCGGAACCCGTTTGGGTTGGGATGAGATTGGAATGAGATATATCACGTCCCGGTCCCGAACGAACGGGATGAGATCCATCTCGTCCCGTGCCCACCCCTAGTTTGTGTCTTTAAATGAAAAAAACAATACTATTTTTTTTTTCTTTTGTAAATTTGTCTTTTCAAATTTAAATTTGTTTGCAATCATCTCAACCCCTCTAAATATTTATTAATTATATCTAAACTCCTAATATAATTAATTTGAAACCTTCAAAGTACTTATAACTTATAAATAGACACTTACATCTAACATTTGTATTCTCCATTTTGCATTTCACATTTCATAAATTTTTACAATCCAAACCAGTTTCTCTTAAGCATTGATAAATTATAGTTAAAGCCTATAACATAATTTATTTAAAGCCCTTCAAATTATCTATAAATTAAAAAAAAATGTCATTACAACTAACTTTTTGATTTTCATTTCGCCATCCACATTTCATATTCTTACAACAAAACTAGCCATTCTCAAATATTAATTAATTATACTTGAGCCTCTAACATCATAATTTATTTGAAGCCCTCTAATTATTCATAAACTATACATAAGCCCTTAAAATTATAAATAATTATTTTTAAAATTCAATAATAATCTTTACTTATTATTAAAATGTAAAAAAAAAAAACAAGTATTAAATGTCCATGCACATGTAAAGCGCGTCTACACCTTAGTCATCACATAGTTATGGGTAAATTCATAGAAAAACACCATGTTAAAAAGAAAAAAAGAAAAAAAAATGGCCTTGTAAAGAAAAGAATCAAACAACTTTTAAAATTGAACAAATATTACTAGAAAAAATCCCAAATCGTAACCAACCTTAATGGTTAGTGCTATTAAAATAGTAAAAAAAACATGGAGTTGTCTCCTCCAAAAAAACTCGGCTTCCTTATTCCTCTTAAACGTTGCCTCAAGCTTCCGCAATGTCGCCTTGAGAATTCATAATAATTTCTCATCAACGCTTTCTCTAATCGCATGAGATTTCTTGGCTCAATTATTCAGTTATTTGTTTGTTCACATGGCATAAAATTAAATTAAACATATGGAAAATCTTATATTTGTCGTCACAAAACAATTTCAATAAGCAATAACAAATCAAACTAAGAATGAACTAACCATTTAAGAAAATAATGACATAACTAGTAACATGAATGAGGTATCCGTAGTAGCAGTAGAATAATCAACCCTTGCTCGCTCGCTAGTATGAGTATGTGGAATCAGTCAGCTCCTATCGACCGTACTAACGAACCAATGCCACTTGCTCCTTCCCTAACATAACAACAAACACATAAAATTATGAATATTTTGTTGGTAATATTCAACTATAGTTGAAAAGGTAGCTTTCGTTTTACTCAAAATTAATTGTGAAATAAATTCTAAGGCTTATGACTGTATGAATGTAATGTATGTAATCGTGATTGAAAAGACAGGGGGGGTGATTCATCATATCTCACCAGAATCTGACAGACAGACAGATAAATGGGTGGCGGTTGACGGTAGCTAGCGAGAACCAACATATAATTTTTGTCCTTTGCATTATGTTTTTCATAGTTATTCAATTCTTTGTAACTTATAATCACTTATCCGTTATCGAAAAAACTAGATTAATGATAATCAATGATTTTTTTTATCATCGAAAGAGGTAAGGGAAATTCTATCATAGAAAATAAGTTTCTTTTGAGCATTGGTCTTGAATTAAAAGTTAAAGGAATTTACGCGAGTTTTAAATTTCTTTTGTTTTAAATTGTGTTAAAAATTAATTTCCACAAAGCTGAGTGGTGGATTCTCTAATCCTTGAGACATTTCTTTTAAATTATTAATTTTCAATCAAAGTTTTACTTAAAAAGTTATTTCCATTTATCCAAATTTTCCATTTCCCTTAATTTTTAATATTCTTTATTTTATTTGGTCTTCTAAAGTGTTTTTGAAATTTTGAGCTTGAATCATTTTGATTTGGTGAGTTGGACGATAACCCCTAGGAATTACTTTATTTGTATTTTTTTTCTTAGAATTTGCAGGTAAAATTGTAAGAATAGACAAAAACAAACTAAATAAATGTTGATTTGTCTGGAGTTAGGCGACAAAAATTTCGAGCTAAATTAGTGATCGAGAGGGGACTCCAAGGAAAGGGGTACTGACACAGTAGTATCCCATGATAGGAACTTTTTTTACTAGATATCTCTTTCTTGCACGAAATATGCGTCGAACCATAAGGTAGAGACTATTGGCCTAAGGTCGAGCTTACATGAGATCGTAGCAGTTCGAAGGGCAGAGGCTGACAGCCTTATCCTCCAGAACGACCATGGCAACCGAATGAAAATTTGTCCAAAATGGATGAAAAATTGTTGGTTGGTGGTCATTCGACCATCATCCAACCAGAAATTCTAGCTGGCCTGGGAAACCGGCCTGGTTTGCTGCATGATAGGGGTGAAAATACATTTTTCCCCTCCTCCTTAAACACACAGCTCCAAAAAGTGTTTAAGGAAAAGGGGCAAAAATGTATTTTCGCCCCTCCCAGGCAAGTTTCCCAGGCCAGCTAGAATTTTTCTTATCCAACACTGACTAGACACCTAAGTGTTCCCGTTGGTCCACCAAAAATATTCCCAAAAGCCTCCATAAGAATAAGGTTATGGTCATATGAACCAGAAAAAGTCGTCTAGTACCTCGCTACACCACAATTGCTTATTAATAGCATTTGACCATAGCATTTTTACATTTATGCTATAAAAGCCCAAATTTTAATAACATTATAATACTAAAACGCTATGAAAGTGGAAGCGGGAAATTAAAAAATTAATCCGCACGATTCCACTTAAAATTTTTGAAAATCACTCCTCCAAAATTTCAGAAAACCTATTTCTACATTTGCTTCCCTCTCAGTCTCGCTCTCCTTCGCAGCAGATCGAAGTGGTGTTCTCCACTGACCTCTCCTCCTCTTTGCCTTTCTCCCCCTTTTTTTCTCTCTTATTCCTTGCCTCATTTTCTCCCTCTCTATCCTCTGTTATGTTTTCAACAAAAACTCCAAATCTCTCTCAAAAGCTCCTATCTTCTTCATATTTCATGGCACCTGATATTCACATAATTATTACACAATATATCCCTTAATTTATATATGTTAGTGTTTCGATTATTATATTTATAGTAATTATTTCGTTTTCATGTCTTTGTAGGAATTTGAGCGTGAACGATGAAATCGTATTAAGGCGATAATTTAATGAATGACAATTGGTCGATTCTAGCGGTGGTACAAAGTAGAGGGTCACATATCTAAACCCTTAAACCCAAAACCAAGCCCATAACTTAAACCCAAAATCCAACCCCAATGCCAATCCCAAACAAACCCAAAGAATATTCTTCCAATTATCCCATATCTAGTTTTGATTTTTTCCCTTAAATCACTCATTGAATCCTCCTCTTAACTTGTCCATATTCATTTTTTGCTAATTTTCTATAAATACAAAATTTAATGGATGAGAAAGGGGAGGAAGATAAGGGAAAAGAAAATATTACAGAAAATCAAAGCCTCTTCCTCACATAGTGATTCTCATCACCACCACCACCTCCGGACAACACAGCCGCCACCACCACGAAACAGGGGCGTGACAACCCTGTTTCTTATCATATCCTCACTCTATCCGCCACCATCTCCCTTTTCCATCATCCATCATCCACCATCTGTTACTCCGCCACCGTCCCTATCAATGCCATAACCACCGAGCACCACCTCGCGACAGAGCCAGACAGAGCCGCCATCACCACCACTACGAAACAGAGGAAGCAACAGTCAGCGCCGAGCTTATCTCGGCCTCTATTCGGCTCGGCCCTCCTTCCTGTCTCCCTCTCTCACGGTCACCTTCGCAAGCGGCCATCACCCGAGCACCACCACTGCCACAGGAGCATAAACAGGGGAGTCCTCGCATCTCTCTCTATTTTTGTGTGTTTTCATTGCACCTCTCTCTCTGTTCTTCAATCCATCTCTCTCTTCTGCAGGTTCCAGAACCGGTTGGAGGACAAACGAGCTCGCAAGGAACGGAAACGAGGTGCAACGAGCGGTGCTGCTCGCTGAAGACGACGACCAGAGGAACGCGCGACTGTTCTAGCAGGAAACTGATTCAAAAATTGGTTTTGGTTATTGGCACCCCGAGCATTCCTCTGAGCAGCCACAAAGCGTTTGTAACATTTTCTCGGGATTCATGTCGTAAATCAAGTTGACACTACTGGCACCCACTGGGATCTGCTAAGCCACACTAGACCTGTTCTTGTTTGCACCCTGTTGAATGCTCTGTAACACCACATTTAATTAAGTCTTAAACTCTATAATTAATTTCATTTTACTTTATTATTCCATTATTAATATTAATTGATTCACAATTTATAATATTTTACTTTCACCTAATATGTCATGCATCTTAGGTTGTTAGAAAAATATTATGTTATAACTCAAGCATGTTTTAATTGAATAATTAAACTTGTGATTAATTGTGCCATAAAAAGACAATTAATGCTAGGAGTTTATACATTGCTAGAGTCATATATTTAAAATTGGAATAATAAGAAAAATTGAATATAATTTTAGGAGCTTGAAAAATATTTTGCAAATTGTGGTTTCCCTCCAATTATTTTCTTTTATTTATTGTTATTTTTATCACTTTTGTTTAACTCGAATTTTTAAACACTGTAACCCCCCATTTTTTCCAAATTAGTTTAATTAAATTATTGAATTCAATTTAATCCACATTCCTCGTGGGATCGACCCATACTTGCCATTGTCTACCAGTTAGACACCGTGCACTTGCTGTTATTACAAGTGAGATTTATTTGCTTATTAATTTAGGTTAATAAAACTTGCAACAGCACCCCAAACCTAATTTCTTCAAGCACTAATGATGTTACCTTGCCAACTCAAATGCCCCCTAGTGACTTCTTATTCAATCTTCTCCTTCTCTGATCTAAGCAGCCATGGTGAGAGAAGAAGAAGATGTTCAATACCAACAACAATAACACCTAATATCCAATCATCGAAGAGGTCTGGTGGTAGGGAATTGTGTCCACTCCAAACTATTCACTACTTGACAGAGTTTTTGCTGCACATTTGAAGTCGTTGAACTCTCATTAGGGTTTCTTTCTTCCCATGTCTCTAAAAGGGGGGCCTAAAAATCAGCAGGTGTGTCATCTCTACTCTTCTTCTTCTTCTTTTTCCTTATTTGTAGAAGTTTCCATGGTCTGTATTTTCTCTTTGGATTTGGGGCTAATTTTATATAATTGATTTGGGTTTTTTCCATTTATTGCAACAACCTAACTTTGAGGCGGTGCCATATGAAGCTATTCAAAGCCTTACGGTACCATTCATCCTCCTTGGTAATATTCAGAAAGATAGACTTTTAGCTTTTTTTTTATGTGTTTTATTTTTTATTTGGGGAATTGGAATTGTGTTGCATATGCAATTTGGATGGAATTAGTGATTTTGGAGATTGTGTTCATATATGTTTGGAAGAAAGAAGAAGAAGAAGAAGAAGAAGAAATAAACAAGATAGGAGAAGCAGAGAAAATAAGCATTTCTTTCAAAGAAATTCGGTCCCCATCTTTTGGAGGTATAAGTGTCTTTATAAGTTGATTTGTTTCATAATATCATATTTTACAGAATTTTGAAGAAAAAAAAATTCCTTTCAAAGAAATTTAAAGTTTGTGTTTTTATTGGTTTTGGTGGGATTTTGTGGTGTACACTATCAATCTTGCTGCGATCTGTACTCCAGTGGATTACAACACTCGGCCCATTAGAAACAATTTATAGCAATTTCAGTGATGTGCTTCTAGTGGTGAGGATTTTGGTCGATGGGGTTTGAGCTTTTTATTGGTGTTTTGGGTTAATGTTGATAAGGTGTTTGATTTGATGCCAATGTGTTTTTTAGGTGAAGTAATGTTAAAAAACAACAAGCGTCTCATTCAATTCTCCACCTGTGAGGTATATGGGAAGACAATTGGGAGCTTTATTCCTAAAAATCATCCATTGCCATTATCAATGTCTTTTTCTTGAAATTTGACATCTTTGATATTTGTTTGTTGTTTTTATGTCTAATTGAAAAAAAAAGTTCTTTTGGTTTTGCAAAATTTGGTTTTGAAATTGTCGATTTGTTGACCTCAATACTTGGTAATAAGCCTTCTCAATTGGCCTATTACCAATTATGAGTTGTTCCTTGCATCTGATCTTATAGATGAGAATATACTACATTTTTTTCTTATGTAAAAGATAAGACCATATTGTTATCATTTACTTGATTATCTAGATGGTGGTATGTAACCAAGCTGAATTACTCCATGCGTATTAAACATCAACTTTCATGTATTGATATTACAGTATTGTCGTTGGTGACAGGTATGGAAGTGGAAAGTTTGTCCTTTCATTGATTTTGAATATATTGGTTTGTTACAGTCACTATCTTAAGTCTCGAGAACCATCCAGTGAAGTGCTTGATTCTCTGTACAAGGTAAAACATTCAAGAATAAGGTCTATTGTCCCTGGAACATGATTTTTACATAGTGAGAGATTGATTTGTAGTCTGCATTCTAATTAAAACTAATATTTTGTGTTATTAGCACTTTACAATATGGTGGGAATGATAGTAGCTAATTCGTTATAGTTCACAACATTTTTCTTAAATAGACTAGCAAGTAAGATCTTTTGTATTAAAATCATATTTCGTCACAATATAAAATGATTGTTCCTTGTTTTTGCAAGACTCCACTGAGTTATTTTTAATAATGATCCAATTTGGTTCTAATCAAAGGTCTGGGTCTCATATGTATGGGGTTAGATCCAGAAACTTAGTCAGATAATCTGTTGGATTTATTCCATATGATGAGCACAACTTTTAGTGGTTCCTTGTATGTTCTATTTGTTTTTTTGTTTTTAAGAAATGATAAAAAAAAAGGTTCAAAATTGTTCTTTTATATCGACCTTTTGAAATTGATTAACTGTTCTAACGAAGAAAAATAAGGAACATGTTGAAGGCATCTTAGCTAGCCTACCCTTCATACCATTTAAACATTTTGAATTTCACAAAGAGTATGGTTCCTCTCTTTGTGTGTGTGTGTGTTTATTGTATTTGCAATGCTCTTCTGAGATTGTTATTTGCTCTGTATGTTAACAAATTGTATGAAGTAGCTTGATTTGAATGTTTTGAGTCAGGTTAGCAAGGGACTAATTGGAGAATATATAGTTGCTCAAAAGAGGAAGAAGTCATTTTAAAGGTTTGGGATTAGAGCATATGAATGATACTTGCCCTGTTATTTTCATGGATCCAATTGATATGATGAGTGCCATTCTTAATTGGGTATCATCAAGGGCCCAACAATGCATTCCAACTGTTTTTGCAAGGGTGTGCCCTGTTTTTTGTTGCAATAAAAAACAGAGAATGCTCTGGTTTCGAGCTTTGTTTTGATGACTATTTGGAGTATTCTTTGAGGCGTTTGGTGGTCTCTTGGGTGTGGTTTGTAATGACAGAGTTAGGATGCAGTAAGGACCTATTTTTTGGGTCGGTTTTTAGCTGAATCATATTGCAAGGAAGTGGAAAATGCAGCCACGATGCAGATGCAGACCGGCAATTTGTATTGTTGCAGCGCTTTGAGCAAGATCTTGGTGCTTTGCAAGGGTGGCCGGGAATGGTTTTGGGGGCGGGTGCAAAGTGGAGCAGTGCAATCAATTCACACAACTTCAGTGAAGCCTTCAAAATCCACTGGAGCCTTCAAAACCCATAAGATCGACCCCCGAAGGAACAAGGTCATCAGGCTTTCGGGTAAGATCTTCCACGCTAGTATCACGATCACCTTCCCTTTCTGCAATATCTTCAATACTAGCAGCAAGGTCATCAACCCCTTCTAGATCTACACACCATCAGCAAAGTCGATTCCTTCTTCAAGATCTTCTACACCAGCAGCAAGGCGTACAGTACCAACATCCAGTCCACTTCAAGATCGACAACACCAGTGAATCGACCATCAGCTCCGTCAACTGTATATGGTTCGGCTGGACCTCCAAAGTCGCGCTTATTCAATTACTAGGTCTGATTCAACAACAAAAAGAAATCACTTTGCATCCACAAAGATATCCTCCTCCAATTCCCTTCAAAATGCAGGCACAGAGGATTCACCTCAATGAGGCAACAAGAGTTATTCACCTCTGCTCTCCTGCATTCAACGAAATAGAGTCAACCTGCAACCAATGAGATATCCACGCAACAGCCAACACAAGACATAGCCTTTGCTTCCTCATAGATCCGTTTCGTCCGCTTCTTCGTGATTGGCAGCCACAAACCAACTCGCTGGCAGACGTCGCCACCACCACTCGCCACTCTTATTCACACAAACATATATCGATTTTGACCCATTCAACTCATCGCCTGACCACAGTCAGATCCACCACAGTACACCCACGTGGAAAAAAATCTCTGGTCACCGTAACCATGATTTCCAGCGAGGTTTCAGAATCTTCTTATCCGGTTACCTATTTCAACTAGACTGGCCTCGCCTCCACTTGTTCACGATCCAACAACAGGTGTTTCTCCATCGGCCAATGCTTATCTCTCTCACTGCAAAACAGAAGCAGAAGAAGAAAAAAATCTCAACACCACAACATAGAAAACTCTCTTCGCTGCCGGAATCTTCATATCCGATTATCTCTCCGATTTCATATCAGCACAAATACTGATCAATTTTTCAGCCTTTGCGCTGAGTGAGAGTATTGAGACTAGAAGTCAACTCTACCCATTTCACACCAAAATTATTAGAATTCGCTATTGATAATTTTTTTCTCAGACAATTGCTTACGGAGTCCAAACAGAACAACCGTAAAAGCATAAAAGGAGAATTGAAACTCCTCTGAATTGATATCTCTTTTGCGATCTATCTACATCGCAGTTTTCTTATAATGGACCATCTTCAATCAGCTAAGCATCGACTTCACCAAAGGCAACTTCACTCAACAGTCTTGACGACTCAAGTCGAACCATTAGCCATTCCATATCGGGCTCCACCAAAGTTGAGATTATTTTGCAAACTCACTCATGTATCATCAGTATCAACAAATTTACATCTACCTAGCATCAGTAGATCTCTCTCCATACATTTGTCGCCGATCTGACAACTCTTCGACCGTGACTGCATCAAACGATGGTCATGTGTTTCACTCTTTTTCCCCAAATTGGACTTCAAAGTTTCAAGTTGTACATTTTATCTGTGTTTACATGTACTGCTTGTGGGGGCATGTTAGAATATGTAGAGCTTGCACTCAACATAGTCAAACTCAAGTCCAAGCCTAAGATTGATTCACCTCTACAAGAAGAAAAGTCAAAATACGTTAAAGAAGAAAAGACAAAAGAAAGAAAATCAGGATAAGAAAGTCAGAATATGTTAAAGAAGGAAAGTCAGAATAAAACTCTATTAAAATATCTTGTATAACAAGTTTTAAGTTTCTTGTTTCCATAACGTTAGGTTAAAGTTAGCTTGTATATAAACTTGTATTAAATTTGTCTTAAACCTTGTATTTTGGTAGATAAGCAACTTAGAAGGCCTAACCAACGTCGCATGCCCTATGGGCCTAATCGAGGGGTTGGGGTTTACCTTCGCATAGATTAGAAGTGGCGATTTCAACAAATAAAACTGTAGGAGAAATTTAGTTTGATATTCATTCTCAAAATTCAATAACAGAGTGGGCAACATGTCAAAAGTGCGCTAACTTGAGCTAGTGAGCAGTGGCATGGAACTTTGTATGACGAACTCATGCTAACCTCGTTTATTATTCTCATTGCACTCTTATATGGTAATACTTTCAGTACAAAAACTCCCATGGAACAAAAAAAACTTCAAAATCAAAGGATCTATTCACACCAACTTATATAAAAATTCACAACACTGGCAAAGGAAACAATGTCAGAGCATTATTACATATGAAATTTGTAATAGACATAAGGACCACTGGGTGAAATTTTGCTTTTGAGCATCCTATATTGTATGATCCCTTTGTAAAGAGCAAGCCTATTTGGTTGCATGGGGCCTTCCCTTCCTTTGCCAGAAATCCTCTTCGAGTAATCACCACCACCATGTTTTTGCCTTGTTAATCCTGACTGTCGAATAGTCTGATGTTCTTTCTCGCCTGAGGACAGCTCTTGCACAAAATTTGTGGATTGAACCTTCTTATTGGATCGACATTTTCCAATGCCTAATCATAGAATATATACAATGATCACAGTTTCAGCTTACATGTTCTTACAAAACCAAAATACTGACCACCCAAAAAAAAAAAAAAAAAAAAACTTACCAACGAATTCTGATTCGAATTTCTTCATAAAATTGGATAGAAGACGTTTATGAACTTGAAGAGCAACAAGAACAACGCTTCCTGAAATGGCAAAAACCGTCATGACTTCAACTCCTGAAAAATTTGACATCTCTCTCAATGTATCTGTCTTAATCTAGTTATGATCTATGCTCTCAACTTCTTTGAAATATTTAAAGTCCAGAGTCTTTTTTAAGTACTGATGACATTATGTTATACTTAGTGTGGAGAATACACCCATTGACTTAATTGGATCAACCAATCATAATTCAGACTTGAGAACCCCACTAAACTAGATCTTCCACTCTAAACCACTCTCCATTTCTTGCTTGCTTATGGTTGGAAATCATTGACTATGTATGTTAGGTTGGGTCAGGTTTTGTTTTCACCAAACACAGCTTTGGACTGATTCATCATTAAACAGGTTTAATAGTTCGTTTTGCATTAATTTATGGATTTGCAAGTACACGGCACTGTGAATAATGTTCCAACATATAGCCGACGCTACATTAAATTGACACTTTTGTAACAACTCTCAAAACAGTATCACTTTTGAGATGTTACAATTCACCAAACAATTTCAAAGTCAAAACTAAATTTAGTCAAAAAAAAATGAAAAACATTAACACAAAAAAAATGATACAATAAGTTGGATCACCATGAATAATATCACTTTTATAACCATACCTTCATGGTGATACAATTATTGTATTATTTTGTTTGTGAATATGTGTAAAATTGTTAGGTGAATTGTTACACTTCAAAAGTGATACTGTTTTGAGGGTTGTTACAAAAATGTCAATTTGGTGTAGTGCGAGTTTTTGGCGTTGCACATGTCCACCTCTGCATTGCAATTTATTTTTACATTTTTTAATTTCTTTATATTTTTTGTTGTTGTTGCCTTTTACTACTCCATTTAAGGTTATTATGGTGGGAGGAAATGTGTAGATTCTCGTAAGCTTATGTAATATAAAATTTCAGAAAAAAATTACAACTCAATCGAAGGAGTATAAACCCCCCTTGAATGTTCACTGGTTCAAGTGGTGCTGAGGTGATAATCGATTCAATTGTGGTGTTGCACGGTTGATATCCCATTAATTGAAAGGCTCTGTTAGCTCCCATTCTATGAAAATATTTTCCACAATTTTGTGAAAAACATATGAGAGTGAACATCAACTTCATTCTCCATCCCTCGCCAAACCAATTAAGCAAGACAATGTCTCTGTAGTAGCTAATTCATGACATCTAAACAGCTGCATGAAACTAACAGAGGCTAAAAACTAGGAGTAAGTCTAGGCAGCCGGGAACCCCGGTCATTTTTTTGTTAGATTTGATATTTTTTTTACATTTTTGTTCATTCTCTTTAAAACACAATCACAAACATTATTTATAAAAGAGGTAGAAGTGTAAAAAAACCACAACTTAACCAAAAAAATGGCCGACAACCCTAGCTGTCTAGGATTATTTATATGTATAATCTTTCCTAATCTCCTTCGCATTTGTTTGAATAAGCCCCTCTATTTTTTCTTCATGTCCATTTCTTTGAACGCAAGAGAAAGGTAGGGTGTTTACGAAGTTCATTCGCTGTCTCACATGTAGAAGTTGAATTTTCAATTTCCAATTTCATGCTAGGGACTGTTTGCCTTGAATTAATCTACCCTGCAATAGAAACAAGATTATTCTTCTTTCCGTCACACAATAAACAAGAAGCCATTAGCAGAACAAATAGGAACCAAGAAGCCATTAACAGAACAAATAGGAACCAAGAGCTCTCCCACACACACAAGATGACTCCTACCATGTTCAGCTCAGACAACTTAATAGTGCAAACAAGCAAGTAAACAATTACTTTCAACTGAACAATTCATTTACAATAGCTACACAACTCTGTACAAATTGAAAGGCCAGCTATTTACAAAATTCATCCCTCCCACAACTACACACCAAACGAAAAAAAAAAAAGAAGGGTTTTTGTCGTAGATTTAAACCACACTACCTATCTATTTCTATAATCCTTTAATAAGAACATGCATTTTAAATGGCAGAGTGCATCCCAGTTCTTGAACAAGCACCTCTTGTTTTAGATCGTCAACCATGTATTTGCAAAGTCTGTTCAATGAGAACTGATCGATAATCTTGACCGCCTCATTCGGTATTCTTTGTTATTGGATGATGGTTCTAGCACGTCATCTGCGAATCGAACTTTCTTTTTGGGTCGATATTTAACAGTACCTGATGCTGAAGTAAACATAAACAATAACACAATGTCAAATTGTCAATCAAACTATTAACAATTAATCTGACTTAAAGTACAAATTAATTTATTTAAAATAAAATAAAATTCCTATAGGTGGAACAGACTGCTGTGAGACCCTTGTGTGGGCGGACTTGAGGGGGAGGGTGAGGGTTGGAGCCCAATAGGCCCAACAGGCCCGTGGATCCCAAGAGGAGTTGGGCGAGCTACCAAGGGGAAACATAGTCCCACATCGCCTGGGTAGGGGAGGTTGATGATCTTTATATGTGCAGGGTCATCTCCCCATTGTACAGAGGCCTTTTAAAGCCGTGCGGGCCGGATGGTAGCCCAAAGCGGACAGTATCTGTACAGTGCAGGAGGCGGGTCGTCACAGTTTGGTATCAGAGCCTGACCCAGCCGGAAGTGTGCCACGTGGAGGTCGGCCCTCGGGCAACGTGAACGTTGTGCCTGTGTGGCCAACGAGGACGTTGGGCCTTAAGGGGGGTGGACTGTGAGACCCTTGTGTGGGCGGACTTGAGGGGGAGGGTGAGGGTGAGGGTTGGAGCCCAATAGGCCCAACAGGCCCGTGGATCCCAAGAGGAGTTGGGCGAGCTACCAAGGGGAAACATAGTCCCACATCGCCTGGGTAGGGGAGGTTGATGATCTTTATATGTGCAGGGTCATCTCCCCATTGTACAGAGGCCTTTTAAAGCCGTGCGGGCCGATGGTAGCCCAAAGCGGACAGTATCTGTACAGTGCAGGAGGCGGGTCGTCACAGTCTAGTTGAATCAGCTCTCCAAAACAGGTCATTATAAAAAAAAGCTGCATTTCTCCGTTCCTTTCATCATCTAAAGGGTGACTTTCTGTTCATCAATCTAATCTCTCTGATGAAGGAACCAGTTTTTTTTTTTTTTTTTTTTTTTTTACTTATGGAGGTATTCAAGCAAACAATCGATCATTGCTTTGCCTTATTTTAATCAAACATAGACCAACCTCAACAGAATTTGACCACAAAAAAGATAATGAACTTGAAGGATCCATGAAGCATTGTAAATTACTTGATAGTGGATCATTGTAAATTGATCTATGAAAACATACACAACTCAGATCAAGAAAGATCACCAAGAAAACAGTCATCAAAACAAAAGGGTTGTGGTAGACTCATCATATTCAATGCCTAGGAAAAAAAAAAAGGACTCCAAGAAACAAGGAAAAAAAATAAAAGAATTGGAAAGAAAGGCTTACCACCCAGTTCGGATTCGACTTTCTTCATGAAATCAGAGAGAAGACGCTTGTGTGCTTGAAGAGCAAGAAGAACCACACTTCCTGATATTGCAAAAAACAGTCACAAATCCAACCCCAGAAGAACTAGCCATCATCTCTGCTCTGCTTTGCTCTGCTCTGCTCTGCTTCTTCTTCAAGAAAAACTGACTATAATTTCGAATTGGAAATAGTAGTAGGCAATTGTGGTTGTTGGAACTCAAACGAAATCATGCTTAAGATCCCAATTGCGAGACATCTCAAACTTGTCAACCCAAGAAGCCAAAACGCTCCAACAAAAAACCATTAAAATTTTTATTTAAGGCATAGAGAGAAAACAAGGTGGTGGTATTTGAAGACGTGAAGGTATTAAATATTGGAAGGTGCACAGGAAAGCAACAACTACAACAACCTCTTTCCTTCTTGGTTGACTTTGTGGACCACCACCGTTCAACATTGAACGACCAGAGACTGCTAAACTAGATTTTCCATATATTATTTTTGCTTTTACATTCCCAAAATACCCATGTTGGTTTTCCTATATTTATGGATTTTCTTTACAATTTGCCTTAGTGTCAACCTTTGTCCATCCATGGGTCTCCAGAGTTTAAAAACAAATCGACTTAATAGCATAAGGCGTACTGACTCAATTGGTAGGCTTGTGATAAATGATATCACAAATTTAATTTTGAATCTTGTCGGCGGCATTTGGAGGGGCAGGCTCAACACTATCCATTATCCTCGAGATGCGGCTCAACACCATTCATCATTCTTGATATACGCATATTTGAAATGATGAATGGTGTTGGGCCGCTTGGCTCTTTAGAATTATGGAATTACTTGACAACAAAACATGCAATTAATCTCTCTTTATCATTTGAACAATTCTTAAGAGTCATGCCCCTATTATAAGATCGGCGCCAATGGAGACTCAAGAATATGTTGAAGAAGAAGAAAATAGATGAAAATGAATAACAGAAGAAGAAGAAGAATAGATGAAGAACAAATGAAAAAGAAGAAGAAGAGATGAGGATTAGAAGGTATTGAGCCTCCCCTGACACTAGGGGCCTGACTTTTAAGAATTGTTCTTATCATTTTTAGAGTCTTACGTACCCAAAGACCAATACTATAAACATGATTTTGTTATATGTCAAATATATAAGTTTTGATTACATTTCAATGGGAAATAATTAGGAAACAGTTATATTTTATAAATCAAATAATTAAAGTTTTGAATCCTTACCTCTTCACATCTAATGGCAATAATTTTCTATATTTATGTAGTATTCATATCAACAATAATAAATGATTTTGACACAATCAATAACAATATTTGAGTATGAATTAATATTTTTTCAATGAATTACAAAACTGCAAAAACACCTAACGCCTCGGTAGGTTATCAAACATAGCTAATGGTTAAATCCATAAACATATCATAAATCAATGTGTTTGGCTAAGAGAAACTAAACCATTTGAAGTTAGGTAACATTCAGGGACAATCAGACCACCTCCAACGGGAATAGGCTATGGGAGGGGGGGTTCTGTCTAGAGTAGAACCAAAAAGATTAATTAATTTGGTCATTAAAAAGGGCAAACAAGGCAAAAATAGTTTGATATCAAGGGCATGAGTGTCTTTTTCACTATAACGACAGTCGAAAAGGCCCGTTCTAATCCAGCTAAGATTAGAATACTATTCAACCAATCAACCCACTTGGCTTTCTTTATCTAGAAGCCATTCTTTTTCCTAACCAAGTTTCACACACGCATTCACAAGATGTATTGCCCCCACAACGACGCAGCCCCCACACTCCATCATCTCTAGTTTTACTTTCTGCAGAAAAGACTAAAGAAAGTTGGGGCCACCTGAAAACGATTCAAAGCTTTTCGCAGTAACTGAAACTCTGCATCTGTTCAAGATTTTCTTGATAGATGCAGTAGTTCTTCGTCAAATCGTCCCTTGAGCCAAATCCAACTCTATAATTGGTGATACCAATACAGATATGACTAAACTCATTTTTGCTTTAGACTAAACGATTATGAAACAATGTAATAAGGCTCAAATATGGTAATACACATTCTTTAGACTAACGATTATGAAACAATGTAATAAACGATTATGAAACATGAAAGTGATCAAATATGGTAATACGATTGAAGTGAGACAAGACAACTACACTATCCAAAATATAAAAGTTCTTTCCATCGATTTTTTTTTTTTTTTTTTAAATTTATTAATTTTTTTATTTTTTGGGAAAACAAGCAAATTTTAAGGAACCCTTAACATTTATATTAATGACGCAAAAGCAAAAACAATCTTTCGTTGGAGAGAGGATTCACCATTACAAGCCTAAACAATGTACAAAATCAATCTTTGTAACTTTTGTTTTGTTTCTTAGTTCTTTTGGACTTTCAGAGCCAAAGACTAAAATCTTTGGGTGTAGGCGATTGCAGCCGATTCTATAATCACATCATCACTAGAAGGGCCTGACTCATGTTCTTCTTTAGAATTCGACAACTTTCTTGTTTCACCCTATTGTCTGTGTGGTTCTTGTGCTCTTTCCATACTTCTTTTAGTCATATGTAGTTTTTTCTTAAAGTATTTCATGCCACGTGCTTTAATTTCTTGTTGTATTACATTAGGAACTTCGTTTCCCTTGTCGTATTCATTTGTCATCATTAAAACATATTCAATATCAGGTAGAAAGATGACATTTTTCGCTTCGTCTAGTCCTGCGATGGTGGGTAGTTTCACATCACAGAATCCAAATCTTTCACCATTATTGGAATCATGGGGATTGTTGTCTTCCTTCGCATTACCATCCTCCAACTCATTTTTATAGATCCCAGTTTGCCCGACTTCCAGAGTCATTTTTGCCAATCCATCGAAAGTTAATCATAATTTATATTCTATTGTTAAATACACATTGTATGACATGTTTCACAACATAAAACATTGTAATGCAATTGAAGTGGGCCAAGAAAGAAAGTGGTTTCCACCGAAAGGTAATCATCCTCTATTACTATATTGTATTCACAACCATAAAATACACATTGTATGGCACATTTCAAAACATAAAATTAGATGACAGCATTGAAGTGACAATGTTGTGGTCCTCAAGATTCGATAGAAAAAGAAAGGTATTTCCTTTAATTGATCAAGGTAAAAAGTAATTTGATATATAACATATGAAGAAAATATTTCAAATGGATGATTCTATACTTATAGCATGTATAGAAACCATCACAAAAAAAAGAGCTCCATTTATTCAGGTAGAAGATAGATGGGTTACTGGATATGCAGGTTTGGTCTAGAAAAGCCAGTATAGTTGATCATTTCCTCCCGATTCTTGCAACCATGTTTGATGCACGTGCATCCAGGAAAATCCGTTCGGTATGGGACACTGTGGAAACCAGAAATCAGCCCACTTTGGCAAAGAAAATACACCTTCACAGCAAACTAAGGAGCTGAAACGCAGGACTTACCTTCGAACTTAGCAATGTTGTAGTAACACAGCAGTTCTTTCCCGTGTCTGAAAAAAAATATATATAAAATATTAGAACTACAAGCAAATCGTAGAACATATCTATTGAAGAGAAATTCTAAATGTCGAGGGAAAGGGCAAGGAATTCAGCGAGGGAAATGAGCTGGCGAGGTGAGAGCCGTTCATTTCCTTCGAGATTTGTGCGTTGACTTTTTCACACGGATCTCGAGGGAAATGAACGGCTCTCACCTCGCCAGCTCATTTCCCTCGCTGAATTCCTCGCCCTTTCCCTCGACATTTAGAATCTCTCATGCCGAATCAAGATAAGAATCGACAGCTGTGGGGATTTTCTCTATTATTTGACTAAAAGTAATCGGTAAACACAAACACTGTCAGAGTTCATCCTTCATATTTGCTTCACAAAATTTATTCTCTTCTTTTTTGATACAGCAAAAGAAAATAAAGCAAAACTTGAAAAGAGAGCGAAGCCGATTTATGTTTAAAGACATCAAAACACATGTCCCCCACTTTCATAGTATACCCACACTTTATGTTACAGTTAATTATCAAATCAAAGATATTGGTGGCCCTTGGGACTGTATATGTCAAATCATTATAATATTATCACCACTATACTTGTTACCAACCACGATATGGGGTAACTTTTTACCGATAATCCCAAGATAAGTGTCAACTCAACTTTCAGTGATAATAGATAGAATTTTTCCACAGACGACCTTGGGACCAGCAACCTTCATCAATAACCGTGGGACATGTGTTGACATCTATTGATGGTCTCTAGAAATGTATGGACATGGACATCTATGAACAACCTTGAAAAATTATATGAACTTGGTTATTACTTCACCATCTAAAAAGCATTCCAGGAGGATGGTGTACTTTCCTACCACTTCTGATGAACCAAACAACCTAAACTACTGTACTAAGATACCCGCATTTGTGTTGTGCATTTTGACTGATCTTTCAGAGTCCAACAACCCATAAACAGGCGTCGTAAATGATATCACATACAAGAAGGTAAGAAAACTAGAATCTAAAATTTTGGACCAATTAGACACCAGGCGCTTCAAGTCTAAAAATTGTTTAGAATCAAAAAATATTTATATATGGTAAGACAATTAAAATATGAACTTCCAAAAGTGTTGCTTACGAAACTATTTTCAATCGTCAAACATTTACTTCCTAGTGGCTAGCTTAGTTGGTAAAGCATGTGGGTGATGATACCAGTCCTAAGATTAGATTAGAAACGGTTGAAAAATGAAAATACAAATGACTATAAACAAGTAGGCAACAACAAATGGCACATTCACAAATAAGGCAAATGCTCAAACAAATGGCGCATTCTCAAGAAAACAATCATGTCATGTGCATTGACAACTAAGAAGATAGACACGTTAAAGAATGGGATGCAAAACAAAAACGTGGCACAAAAAAAATGAAGATCACCTAAACAAAAGAAAGCAATTCTTACCAGAGGATTCCCACTTATCAAACTTCACAAGCCATGCATCTGAACTAATTTGTGAAGTGGAAAGCCGATCCACCCACAACCGGGAACTTTTTCCCTTGCTTGTCTCCATAACACTTTTGCATATCTTCTATGCAACTATGAAGAGGTCGTTCGACTCCAGTAGTATGGACAAAGATTCCGGATGGGAACTGCCAAAAGCACATTTAGCAATTATATAATTTCAACTGTAAAAGAATAAAAGGTAAACCTTTAAACCGGTATTGTAAATAATCTAAAGATATAAAACGCAATATAAAACTTAATCTGTAATAAATGGAATTGGGCAGCCTGATTCTCAACTTATATTTAATTATATGAACAGCATTCAAGATGTAGAAGAAATAGTTGATAGATACATACACATACTGCTTTCAAGTTCTGCATGAATTGCTCAGACTTCTCAACTTCTGCACGTCGCCATCTCTCATAGAACAAGTAGAACTTTACCACTTCACGACCAGGATGGAAATCATGTGTTTGGCACTCTGAGAAGTTCATCACATCTCTGGGAGATTTTCTGGACCTAACTTAAAATGACCAATGGCCTGAATAATTCCAGACGCACACCTCTCACTTGCATGGGATTACCTTGGGGTTGTTCTTAGCATTGACCACATGCCACTGTAATAGCTCTTCTTGGGCATTGCTAACCTGCACATTGAGAGTATGTAAGCAAGTAGTTACACCTACTTTTATTACCTGGTACAACATAAATGAAATCTAACAATGAGAGTTAAGGACTACCAACCATGACACCAGTTATACTTCTGGTACACTAAACAGTTCCGGCATCATTCCAGAATCACCGCAAACAAGTGTATTCACAGGTAGTTTTCCGTTGGTGTAAGTTTTTAAGTAAATACGCAAGGGCTTGTCCTTTACCAGACCCTTGAGGCAAAACGTCTATAGCTACCCCTCCACTGTAAATTATTTTCACATCTAACTGGAAAATTCAAAGCCAAAAACAAAAAGTGAGAGACGACAAAAAATCGATTCGAACCAAGACACTGTGCAAGTAAACAAATAAAAAATATTTCAAAATCATTGATTGAATTTTTTTTCTAAAAGAATCCACAAGATCCATGTGTTTGTCAATACCCCGCGTTTTTCCAGCCGTGCTCCAAGAACCTTTATCACTTCCTGAGCCTCATCCTTCTCTACGTAAAAGCTAACCTTATGTGGCCGTTGTTCAGTTTCTCCCTGCAATGACTCTTAAGTTATTTGTATTCACAATACAAACTAAATAGGTATTTGAACTTTATTATTGTGTTTCCGAAGTCAAGATGATAATCAACTAACTAATAGTGATACCTGGAGTGTCAATTGAGAGAACTTGGATGTTTCCTCTGTAACAATGTTTCTATCCCATTTTTATTCAGAATATTTTCCCAACCATCATCCGGCACCATTGCTTCACCATATGTTATCTCTGTGCCCACAGACATTATAGTTATATCAGGGGTCAAACATAGGTTTCTCCCTGTCTTAATGTTGTAAAGGGTACATGAACGTCAGTTGAGAAAACAAGCAGGGAATTGTGACGGTAATAGGCTTCCCACAAGCATTGAATCTAAGCAGTGAGAGGTTTTCCTCATCATGGGTGATCAACCTACAAATACAAAATCCAGTCTATTGAGATGACCGACTACAAAGAGTAAATGTGATATATTAACATATCAAATATTCTTAGGCTTACCATCGTAAAGTCAAGATCAGAAACTATCATGAGCTTTGCAGGCCCATCAAGTCTATCCATGGTTGTATGCCAACTAAAAACCATCAAAATGGGAGTAAAACTTGGTTTAAAACTTCAAAATTAGAGTGTGTACTACATTGTAATACATGACATGCTGCTTTATTTCTCTACACATGAATAAACACATTTAGAAATTTAAAACGAAATATAAATTTATGAAGTCCATTAAAAAATATAAAAGAAGAGAGACATTACGTAAGACATTCATGTCCATAATGTATCATAAATTGCAAAACATCATGTATAAACATACATTTTGATTTACTTTTGTACATATAAAAGAAATTTAGAGATTCAGAACAAAAATTTAACTATAAATTTCCATTAACATAATCTAAGCTATTTGTTCCATTTCACATAGAACTCAGTATTGGCCTTTCTCGTTGCATGTGTTCAATGTTGTAATTGTATGCAAACTCATGGTTATGCGTTGTGGAGATGGATCATACAAACTCAGACCAGATTTAACCAACGCACTTCTTTCAGAGTTGGTAGAGGAGACAGAACGTGATTGGGATGATAAATGGACTTCAGATCGACCCCTAAAGCTTGAATTTGTGTTGATCCACAGAAACTACAATACCAAAGATGGGAAGGTTGAAGATTTTATACAGATTCAGGGTGGAATATACACCTAAGCCTGAATTTCAATGATTGTGAAGCTACTCAAATCTCACAGTTAATGGAAATTCTTGATTCAACTGCTATTGATATAGTGATGACTGCTTGATCATGGGAAGGAGGGAAGCAATGAATCCCTTACTCTAAATAGTTCTACTTCAAGATGTATGGAGTAATGCAGCAAGGACAGAATAACAGTCTTAGAAGGAAATTTTGGGTCATGAAAATCCCACCAAAAGTTTGCATATCATGTGGATTGTGATCAGGGAAACACACTCAGACAGATAACTTTATTAAAAGGGACAGAGAGATAGATGATGATTGTATCATGTGCAATGGAAAATGGAAACAGTGAATCCTAAGCCATCTATTTATCAGGTGCAATGTTTTGAAAATATGATTGGATATATTTTTAGGAGAATTTCAAGTCAGAAACCAGTGGGTAAGGAGTAAGGTACAATGCACAAGGGATGTGTTATGGGAAAGACTCTTACATGCCATTGTTTTCGAAACAACCACAAATTCAAGACAGTGGATCATTCAAATTAAATCGTCACTCTGGAATTGGGCAGAGAATGCAAAAATTGAGCAACACATGTTTCACTGGCATAGTCTCATTTGTAATTGAGCATTGATTTCTTTGATTTTTCTTATCATGGCAGCAGTGAATACTTCTCTCGCCAGTGGTATGGTCTATTGTAAGGAGGCTCCTTTTTGTATTATCATTAACAAAATTGGTTTGTAATAAAAACAAAATCCACAAAAAAGAGCATTGAAAAAACAGGCAGAAGATAGATGCCTGCCAGCTGATCACCCAACGCCAACACTCTGTTAGCAAATACGCAATCCTGTTTTAGCCAACTTTAGGTTGGTGAAAATGCACCCATGGCCATGGCTAAGAAATTTTGTTTTTGCGGAAACCACTTGACACAGAAGTCCGGAGAGAGGGAGGGTGAGTGTATTGCATAGGAGGACGAAAGAATTGTGAAAACATATTTTTTATCTAGATGAATTTTCATTTGTTCTACTGGCTTCATTAAAGGGACATGTATTCATGAGATAGTGTGGTTTATAAATGAATTTTCACTCCAAATCCAAATTAAAAGAACCTAGATCTGAATCTAATCATCAGTAGCAGCGAGAATGAATCATATTATAAAGTAACACATTAGAAGAAAAGGCTGATCCAAATTCAGAACCTACCAAGTCGAGTTGATCTTTTCAAATCGCCTGCA